>CABHPH010094867.1:0-63541 GCA_902168325.1 Peromyscus nudipes
GGTTTCTCTGTGTAGCTTTGTGCCTTTCCTGGAACTCACTCTGTAGCCCAGGCTGGCCTCGAACTCACAGAGATCCGCCTGGCTCTGCCTCCTGAGTGCTGGGATTAAAGGCGTGCGCCACCACCGCCCTGCTGTGGAGTTTTGAGTACAGTGTACTGGGCACCTTGTTGATAAATATACAGAGATGAACTTGTTTAATTTTTTATGCCAGCCCTAATAGCCAGTGCTATTACTGTTCTCATTTACGGATGGAGCAACTGAGTTTCAAAGAGGGTCACAGGTCACAGGACCAGAACGAGAGGACCAGGGATTCAAAATCTAGAAAATGAAACTGAAACCTTAAACCAGCGGAATTCTCTGTGGGAAAACTGACAGGGTGCTGTCTGCCGCTGATCAGATCTCTGGCCCGTTGGTCTTTAGATTATTGCACTGTCTTTTTTTTTTTTTTTTTTCCGGTTGTGACAATGCTTTAATCTTTGACTATGTCCTGGGGCTGCTGCTTTCAGTTTTGCGGGAAATGGCTATTTTTATGATTCTTACTAAAAGTGTGTTTAAACAATTTTCCATTAAGTAGGGGGATGTTTTCTCTTCTCCTATCAGAAGGAGCTAGTAAATGTTATCCTAACAACGCTTGCTGATAGCAACCTTATTCATTTCTTTGCATGTGAGCTCAATCTGAGAATTTGAAATCGGGTTGGAGTCACAGTGTTCATTTGGTCCACTCCTCTGTCCATGTTTATAAAATCATAAAACCATAGTGTTTTTAATCTAGAGGAGAGGCTAGCCATGCTCTTCTTTAACCGTTTTGCTTCTGTAGAGATGAGACCTCAGAGTCTCAGCATTTTAACCTAAAGAGAGACCTCAGACGCGATTTCTCTCTACTCTTTCATTTTCTGGATGAAGAAAACGAAATCCCGAGAGGCGAAGTGACTTTCTCCCGGGTTCTCAGGGAGACCTGAGTCAGGACCGAGTCAATGACCGACTCCTGCCCACTCCATCCCACTTAATAGACAGAAGCACAGTCAATCCCCATTCACTTGGGGGATAGATAGCGTGTCCGGCTAATTGTTGGAGTTCAGGCATTTGCAGCTCAACAAAAACAAAGTAGAATGTCGGAATGCTTGATTGTGGTTGCTAAGAAATTAACAGGATGGAGAAAGCAGTGAACTAGCTGCACCTGCCCAGACTGCCCATCTGTTTAATTGGTCCATGGGCCACGTGAAGAACTCTGACCTCTGTTTGGAGTTCAGCTTTAGCTCCACGGTGGAGACTTGTCTCCTATACTCATATTTAGATCGTTTTCTCTTGGTCCTTATTATTGTCTCTTGTTTACTTTTGATTGAAGATGACCTTTCTTGTTTTCTCTTTTCTCTCTCTTTCTCTTTTTTTTTTGTTTCCAAAGCTTAAAGGTTAGGAATTACCTTGCCAGATTTCTCTAGAGCCTCATCCTGATGCTCTTCAGATCTCAAAGGCAGCTGGATGCTGTTTTAACGCTATTCTTACCGATGCAAAAATGAAACTCACATTAGGCCATTTTAGTAATGACAGAATTGAAGAAAACATGTTGTCGCTGTTGAAAATCATGTGTCTTGTCAGAGACTAATTTATAAGCCTAACGCTGATTTGGCCCTGTTTACTATTAAATTTTTCTCTCTGTGGTTGAATATTGTACCCGAAAATGAAATGTAAATTTAATAAGCACGACAATGGCTGGAGCCACATGGTAGGCATGTATAATTAGTGTTCCTGATAAATGTTTAACACGGTGGTTGTGGCTGGTGGTTTATAACTGCAAAATAAAATGACAGCTTGTTCTGTAGACATTTATATTTACCAAGATAGGATCTACCATTAAGGAAGTGAACAACAGCTTTTTTTTTCCACTTTAACATTTTTAACGAGTTAAGGAATTATTAGAAGAACTGTCAAAGTATTTGAAAAGACATCAGAAATCATTCTACACTTCCTAACACTATAAAGAGAGTGAGTGGGAGCTAAATATGCTTTGATTAGCATTTCATGTCTTCCATGTGTCAAAGAGAGACTATCTGGAGGAAGAAGACATTATATGGGCGTCTTAAGGTTGCTTTTCAGGTTTCTTTTTTTTTTTTGATCAACAATTGTAGATCAATAAAGATTTCTTCTGTTTCGAAAAAAACAACTGTCACTATCTTTTCAATGATATGACTCTCACTAGGGAAGCAAACCTATTGGGATATTTTGAGAGGTGCTTGCCCAGCGCCCTGCACTCTAAGGGCTCCTTGGACACAAGTGATACTATGTGTAGAGCGTCAGGTCAGTGACAACTTCTAAGTCAATCCTTCTCTATGGAAGATGAATCTTGAAGTCAAAGTCTGTCTGTCTGTCTCTGTCCTCTCTCTTCTTTCTCTCTCCTCTCTTCTTCTCCTTTCTGTAAAGGTCACACTCACATAGTCCAGGGCAGCTTTGAACTTGCTATATAGTCAATCATGATCTTGAATGTCTGATTCTCATGCCTCTACCTTCCCAGTGTTGGGACTGCAGGCAGCTGCCACCACACTTGTTCCATGCGGCGCTGGGCATCAAACCCCATGCATGTTAGGCAAGCACTCTACCAGTTGAGTTCCAGCTCCAGCCGCCAGGGTACAGCTTCCTGATGGGCTACAAAGGATAACACTGGCAGGCAGCTCGGAGCTGAGAGAGCATATTGAAACCTGAGTGCCTCATGGAATTTCACTAACAGGTGGTGAATCTTCTTTTTGGTAATGGTGGTTTCAGTGAAAAGTGTCTGCCATAGAGACACTTGGGTTTGAGCACTTGGTGTGCAGTTGGTGGCACTCTTTGGGGAGGTGGCTCAGCCTTGCTAGCAGGAGTATGTCACTGGGGGCTTTGTGTTGTGGAAGAAGATGAGTCCTCTCAGTTTCTCACTCTTACTGCCTTTCCCATTGCCTGTTGTCATGACTTCCTGTCACCGTGGACCCTTAAACCTCTGAAACCGTAGGTGAAACGAAAATCTTTCTTCCATAGATTGCTTTTGATCATGGTGGTTTTTTTTCTTCCACAACAACAGTAAGGTAATTAATACAGTGACTTAAGCTAGGTGGGTCATGAGGTGTAGTACTCTACCTCCCAGATAGTTACAATAAACAGGTAAATGTTCACTTAATGTGACAAACTCCTGGCCCAGGTGTATGCTCTCATCACTTAAGTGGGAGTTGGCCTCTTGAGAAGAAAATAATGAGTAAGCCCGTGATCATTGACATTTTCTACTGTTGAGAGCTCAAGTATGTAATTGCGGTGGGACCCACCCGTCTTTATCGCCTTCCTTAAAAGGGTCATATTTAGGGCTTCCAGATCAAATGCAAATTGCAATTTCAGTTAGTTACAAATAACTTTTAAATTATGCCTCATGTGACAATTTGTTAACATATTATTTGTTTTTTAAATCTGAAATTCAAATCTGACCACTGCCTTGCATTTATTATTATTTTATTGGGATAATCTGACAGCCTTTCTTGAGTTGCCTGATCATTGTGTTTGGGCTTTGAAGCCTGGGGGACATCTTTTCTGTTAGACGGAACTTTCTAGTTACGATACAGAAGTCACCTGTCCCCTTCCACCTATGGAAGTCTATGGGGGATGTGTTTCAAGGCATATAGAATTTCCCACTCATTTTTTTTTTGCTATTATTATTGACCACAAGAGTGAACAATCATAGATCTAGATCAATCACAGACTTTGTTGCTCTATAGGTAATGATAAGTCTTGATGAGTATCTATTTCTATAGTTATAAAGATAAGTAAAACATAAGGAAAATATTACAATATATGGGGGCAGAAATCAAGGGACAGGATTTGGTAAAGAGGCTTTGTTTGTAACTGTGACTGAGCACTATAGAAAAACATTTCTCTCAGTTGTCACAGGGTGGTTCTCTTATTTTTGTGGCATTATAGGATTTCAGAAATAGTGGCCCAGAAAGCAAATCTCAGAAATTTTTCCTAAAATAAGAAAAGTTTAGGAAGGCGCACACATTCCTCTCTACGAGGCACTGATGAGCCCTGCACCCCAGCCCCGACCTGTCTGTTTAGCTTGTAACACTTTGAGTTGGTTGGCTTCTGGTGGGAGAACTTGAGCTTGGATGTGGCTGGAGAGGCAGTGAGCTATTTGAGGGGCTGCATGTGTGCGCACAGGCGTGGAGTGGGGTTTGTAGGGAAATCAAGGTCACAGTCTAAGACAATAGTCACTGGAGTACAGACCCAGTAACTGGCCTTGTGTAGTTTTCTAGGGTTGGTTCTCCGAAATCCTTTTGATAAAAACGTAGAGAAAAGGAACTGTAGAGTTCCTGAGCCCTTTGAGATATCTCCTTTTACCCTGCTCTGATGCAAGAATATTAAAGGGTTCCCAGAAACACATTCCAAGACGTTTCTGGGAATAAAATTGGCACAAGGCTGGAAGTGTGCCATCCATGGTTTCCAGGTGCTTAGAAAACATGTGGCCTTAGCTGCTGGCAGCCCAGCCCAGTGGCTAACAGATGAATTATTGGCCCCAAGTGTGAGCTGCATTTGAAGAAAACACTAGGGATGGGAAAGATAGTGAAATCCAAGATTTCTGGTTGGGTTTGTTTCTTGGCTTTGGAACTTTTTGTAACTAAGAGAACTAACTGATGGGACAACCAGAAGGTTTCTGACCTAATAAAGTGTTTGTTATGAATAGCATGTATAAGAGAAATAAGGACATATAATGTTACTGTTGACTTTTCCTCGGAGCAAGGTCAGACAGAACAGATGAAGTGGAGGCTGAGCATCTGTGTTCCTGCACCAGGAGACTTCATGTTGCTCCCCATACCACTGTGCGGACAGACCCATCAGAGGATGCTGTCTAGAAATGAGGTTTTCAGACACAGAGATCAGGTAGGCTGGGAGAATCGGTGCTGGGGATCAGCAAT
Source organism: Peromyscus nudipes (assembly GCA_902168325.1). Classification (NCBI taxonomy): domain Eukaryota; kingdom Metazoa; phylum Chordata; class Mammalia; order Rodentia; family Cricetidae; genus Peromyscus; species Peromyscus nudipes. Next base: position 4,926 of record CABHPH010094867.1, read on the forward strand.
AGGGATGTTCCCAGAGTAGTCAGCCAGCTTTACCTGCTGCCTACCTTTGTTCCCCAAGCTCCAAAAATCATCGTTTTATTAAGTTTGTGGACTCCTTTGGTAGTCCATGGGTCCCAGTTGTCGGACAGTATTGGAATCACTGTCAACAGTCTGATGGGCCGTGACCAACAGAGCCTGTTTGACATGCCCCCACTTCACCCAGTTAATATCGTCAAGTCTCCAGCTTGTTTCAATAGGTGGCTGACTCCGTTTATCCATTCATGCGTTCAGCATGGATTGATGGACTATTTACTGTGTGCGAGGCACTGTTCTAGGTCCCGCAAAGAGAAAAACATGAAGAAAACTAGAAGAAAGGATGACCCGCAGAAGCAAAGAAAAAGAGAAGGTTTCTGTAGGTTTGAAATAGTCTTAGCTTCCTGAACTCTATCAACAATGACTGAGGTGGGGATTGGAAGGAAAGAAGAGCCGAGGTATCAGATCCACGATGACATAAGTCAGAGGCCACAGCACTGTCCCCAGGTCAGCAAGACTGGCTGGGAAGAGGCCTGATGCACACACAGGAGTCTGGAGAAGGGGACAGATCAAGTTCGGTGCAAAATGAACAGAGATTGCTTCAACCCGGACACCTATCTTACTGTGGCCAGGCCACATCTTCACATAATCCCAGAGCTGCCGCTGTGACAGCTATAGGTAGGTGTAAAAGGCTCTCTTAGATGTGGAAGCCAAGACTAAACATTCCAGGTTTTTACTCCTCCCTGATTTTCCTACTGCCTCTACCAGAATAAAGCCAAAGGGGAAATAATTGTTTGGTACAACAATAACAAAAACAGTCCTGGTCAGTTCTCAGAAGATACAGTGAGGCACTCTGGGTTAACCCGGAAATGTTTGCAGATGGTGTCACCTGGAGACACAGGAGCAAACACTGCATACACTAAAGATGCAGTGAGTACGGGTTGGGTTGATGTGCCTGATACACCTTGTGAAGGGCAGCAATCCTCCAACCTGTTTGAGGTTTGGACTTGCAATTACTGTCTCTTTAACTTAGGATGTCTCAGCCTTATTCCAGGTTCATGTTTCCAGTACTCTCGTTTTCTCCTTCTGTGTACTTAGCAGTCTGGCAAACAATTAACTGCCATTTCTCACACGGCATGCCTTGGCTCTTGCTGCCAGGACCATCCTTTCCCAGGACTGGTGAGTCCAGAGCACTCCTCAGCCATTCAGACCCAATGGCATTGCTTTGCAGCTTTATCTCATACCCTCCCTCACTGCATGACAATACACAGTTCCTCAGGCTTCAGATCCACTGGACTGTGGGATCCTGTATGGGGGGCAGCCAGTCAATTTTGAATTTATTTCAACGGGATTCCATTCAGTTAGATTATATGTACCTAGCTTAAGTGATAAAAGTTTTCTTTGATAGGTTTGATAGTAAGTCTGCCCTGACAAGTGTCCCATGGCCTTCTCAAATTCCCCACAGGCAAGAAAAGATGATATAGAATATAGAGCTTGGAGTTCTTCTTGGCCACTCCCATTTAGAGGAATGTCTAAACCACTCTCTGTGAGCCTTTAGAACAAGTCGCTAAACCCATGACTCGGATCATCCTTCCCTCTGGTTTTAATTTCCTTTCCTCTTGCCTCCTGTTAGAAAAGTGACGCGGGTGAGAGCCTGTCCTATGAGCAGTTGGTAATGGGATGGTTCCTGACAGTCCCCTGTGCTGGCACGGGTGGTATCGTCACTGTCTGAGGAGTGACGAGAAGACTTAAGTGTGGCGCTTCCCTCTTCCCCAGACCTCTCTTTCGCACTTTGTTACTCTTAGGAAAGAATTCTGAGAAATGGGCTGTACCCTCATGGGGCTCATTGGCTGAATTCTAGCTGGCCGCAGCTGTTCCTGCTGGTCTGAGCCATGGGAGAGAGTCTCAGTTACACACATGTGGTGCCAGAAGACATTTAGGGAACACAGTCGTAACCTCTCATTTTAAAGATAAAGCCAGGATTAGGGAGGTCTGCTTATGCCATGCAGCTGTCACTGGATCGATTTCTGTCTAGAACTTGGCAGTTCTGACTCAGTCTAGAACTTGGTCCCTACCGCCCATGGCCCTTCTTTGCTCCATCCTGAAGCTTGTCACTGTTACAGCCATGCAATCTCTATGACATCAGCTTCCCAAATGATTTTTGTAAGCAAAAATTCCTCCTTGTAGCTCTGGACATGTTTGTGTGAACTTTTATGTGATGACATGTTGATTCACTCTCGGCGATGGGATTATAAATGAAACAATTTAGAGCTCATCCTCAAAAGCAGGCAGGAGGCCAGTGCTTAAAAGGGGCTGTTTTGGGTCCTGGGTGTTGTGTTTAAGTACGGATGCTCGAGGACTCTGCCTGTGAATGCATTTACCCAGAAGCCCAGGCTTTCTAGGTTGTGCGATCCACTTCCCAAGGCCAAGGCTGGTCTCTCTTTTTCCTTCACCTTTTATATCTGTCCATTCCTGGCTGATCATACATAACTCTTCACTCAGTGCTGGGTAGAGGTGAGTGAGTTTCTTAATAATCCAGCACGCACGTAAATTTATTCTTCTAACATATGTCACATTACCTGTGAAAATTAGACTGGAGATCAGACTTTTTAGTCTTTGGGAGAGAAGGTGTGGAGTCAAACTGCAGCTCCCCCTCTCTCTGACTTCACCTCTTTTGTATCCTCTGCATACCCTGCTTTCTTGCCTCTTTGGGCTTCTGGACCTCGCCATTCATTAGCGCTTGTAACAGATTGGTGTGAGCGAGAAAGGGCAGGTGATGAGACTCAAATTGGGTCATTTGGTTACACATTAGCAAGTGACAAAAGATAAAAAAAGACAGTGAGCAAATGGGATTTTTCAGGGGCTGGAGACCAGGCTACTCTTGTTTCCCATTAGTGTGGAAAATGAACACTTGCTTGTATTTTGGGGTGAAGACATTTTTCTTAAGTGAGTGGGAAAACCTCTTGACATTTCATAAAAAGCCTTCCTTTTGAATGGAGAATGCTAATGTTCTTTGTGCATCAAGAAGTTTAGAACTCTTACCTGTGAGCGTTAATGATACACCATTTTCTATTTGCGTGTGAATTAAAATAGCTCTTTTCTAAACTGGGTGTAGTGGGGCATGCCTGTTCTTCTAACACTTAGGCTGAGGCAGGAGGTTTGCCGTGAATTTAAGGCCAGCCTCAGCTACATACTAAGTACCAGGCTGTCCAGGGTTACATTGAAAACCCTTGTCTCAAAAATAGGAAATAAAACCCAAATAAGCTGAAACCATATTTTAGGAAAAAAAAAAACTGTAACATTCATCAATCCATCTTAGCTCACTAACTCTGTTTTCATGGAACTCAATAGAGTTTTCAACCTTTGCTCTGGAAATGAACATTTTCCTCTCAGAATGTATTATTGGTCTTGTAGCAAATAATTACAGGCAATTACTGATGGGATTTATGAGTCTATGGATGAGTTCTGAGGCAATGACCTTGTTTCCAGATGTTAAATCTTTGTCTTGCAATGCCTTTGGGTGGAGCTCCCAAGAATGGTGATTTGTGGAGGAGCCTGGGCCTCTGGGTTCACACCGTCTTGGCCCTTAGTTCCTGAGTTCATTGACTGCGTGGCTGACATGTAGCCTTATCTCTGTGTCTCTGTTATTTTACTTCAGAAGCCATTGTGGATAGATTAATATTGTCATCCCAGTGGTTTTAAGAGGAATATGAACTAAAGTGGTGATTGCCACAACCATCTATATAGTGTGAAAATCTGCTTGCCTACTGGACCAATTCATTTTGTCTTGTTACACAAAGAGACAATTGGGTTTACCAGAAGTCTAAGGAGTGGGTTGGTCTGAAGGATGGCTTCCATCACCAGGAATTTTTATTTTTTGAGTAAACTTTTGACTGCTCCTTTTAAGAAAGAGTTTCTGCTATTTTTTTATTAGCTAAAAGACAGTAATTTAAAAATAAGTTAAACTCATTGTCTCAGTTAAGGTTTTTATTGCTGTGAAGAGACACCATGACCAAGGCAACTCTTATAATGAAAACATTTAATTGGGGTGGCTCACTTACAGTTTCAGAGGTTCAGTCCATTATCATGGTGGAGAGTATGGCGGTGTGCAGGCAGACATGGTGCTGGCTACATCTTGATATGCAGGCCACAGGAAGTTAACTGAGATACTGGATGGTATCCTGAGCATTGTAAACCTCAAAGCCCACCCACACAGTGATACACTTCCTCCAACAAGGCCATACCCACTCCAACAAAGCCACACCTCCTAATAGTGTCACTCCCTATGAGATTATGGGAGGCAATTACATTCAAACTACCACACTCATTAAATGAATAGTATTAGTCAAAAGATAGCTAAATATTAATTGTCCAGATAAAGAGTAAAGAGCTAGAATCACTTCTAAAGGAGTTAAAAGGACTTATTTTGGTCATGCAGAAAATAATTTATAACTTGCTTATTTCAGCGCATAACTATCATTGTTTTGGGGGAAGTTCCCCAGGCTAGACTCAGGACCCATTTAATTTGAATTTATCTAAAAAAAAGTTCAATATTTTCCTTTATAGACTCTATTAGTTTAGACAGAGTCTATTCTTATTGATGTTCTTAAATAATATTTAGTTACTTCCATGTAAAACAAAGAGAACTAGACCTGGTGACATATTCCCGTAATCCCAGCATTTATGAGGATTGTCTTATGTTGAAGGCCAGCCTAGAACTACAATGTGAAACCATGTATCAAAAGTATGTCAAAATCTAAATACAAAATTGCACACAGATTAGATACACACCCAAGATGTGTTCTTGGTCCTTGGCAGAAATCATCCTTGGTTTGTGACCATCCACATGAATATGTAAGTCAAAGAGAAAGAAACCCAAGAGACCACATTCAGGTTGATTCACGTGTTGGTAACAAACAAGTGCCAATTCTTGGTTTCTCATTGCCTCGACACAGCCTTCTGTTACAGCAATAGCCTTAACTGCATCTCTGGTAAGTTGTTTTAATCCTTATGAATTAGTACATCCAGTGAGAAATGCAGGTGTGTGTCCTTTTCTCATTTCTGTTGTGGTGGTTGGAATGAGAATGGCCTCCATAGGCTCATAGATTTGAAGACGTGGTCACCAGGGAGCGGCACTATTTGAAAGGATTAGGAGGTGTGGCCTTGCTGGAGGAAGCGTGTCACTGGGGATGGGCTTTGAGGTTTCAAAAAAGCCCATGCCAAGTTTCCAAGCCCAGAGTCTCTCTCTTCCTGCTGTCCTCCCCCATCCAGTTGTAGACCTCTCAGCTACCATATCTGCCTGTGTGCCGCCATGTTCCCTGCCATGAAGACCATGGGCTAAACCTCAATTAATTGCTTTCCTTTATGAGAGTTGCCTTGGTTATGGCATTCCTTCACAGCAATAGAGCATAAGACAGTTGCTGTGACAAACCCTGACAGAAAGCACCATAGATGAGGAAAAAATTAATTTAGTTTACATTTCCAAGTTACAGTCTGTTATTTCAGGGAAGTCAAGGCAGGGGCTCAAGCAGCTATCCACATCACATCCACAAAGTTAAGAGTAAGGAGAGAATAAACTTGCCCTTGTTTGCTTGTGTGCTTGCTTGCATTCAGCTAACTTTCTCCTTTCTTACATTGTTTAAAACCCTCTGCCTAGAGAATGGTGCTGCCCATAATGGGCTATGTTTTCTATATCAATCAAGACAGTCCCTAGCAGATATACTTACAGGCTAACTTGTTCTAGATAGTTCCCCATTAAAACTTTCTCCTAGAAAGGAAGTGCCAGGCCTTGCTGCAACTTGATATCCCATGGCTGGTTGATATATGCAGAAGGCCTTCACCTTTCTGAAGGGAAGTGAGAGAGAGTGGATGGGAAAGAAGAGGTTGGGAAAGGGGCTGGGAGGAGAGAAGGGAGGGGAAACTATGATCAGGTTGGGAAAAACTAATTAATTGATTAATTAATAAACAAATTTTCTCCTAGGTGATTCTAGGTTTTGTCAAGTTGGCAGTGAAAGCTAGCCAGCACAAGGTGTTATAAACTGGTGGGCAATAAAATATATAGAGAATACAGTATCTATATTCTTGGAAAGCTTGTAGCCCATTTGGGGAAAGCAATACACATAATATGGAACTCTTGCTCATTCCACAGCCATCTGTTGAATATCTGCTATATATCAGTATCATACAGATACCAGGAGCAACAATGACTGTAGTGATGCCTCTTTCTTGGAGATTAACAGTGATTGTACAGTAATACAAAGATGGCATAGATTCCAGAATGGTTATATAATCAGCTCTTCTCTCCAAACAGGATGACTACAATGAGAAATCAATGACTGCTCCTGTAGAAGTAGGAGTTTTCACTAAGGAACATTTGTCTTTTGGCTAAGAGAAAAAAATTGTGAACAAAGACCAAGACATTCTCACTTGGTATAGGAATGGTGATAACATAAAAGTAACCACTACATGATTAATAGGGCTGGAGAAGCACACAGGCAACAGATTGTGATGGAATAATGCTGAGTAGCTTGCATTTATTTTATGGGACAGTGAATTTTAGTGTAAAGTCTTGGGGGGAGGATGTCCATGAACTTCAGGATGAGGGAAATCTGTACCTGTAACGAAAAGTACTTTCCAGGGCTCCACTATCCCAATAGATTAAGAAGCCCTGTGGTAGATGATGAGGGCACAGGAATGAAGATCAATTGGGTTATATTTCACATGGTAGAACCTTCACTCTTACCATACTATGCAGGACAGGTGTGTGATACAGGAGTGCAGTGGACATGGAATTGGAAAGGCATGAGATGAGTGTAGTCGGAAAGTTTCTCAAATCTGCCTGCTTCCTTCCCCTACCCTATACCCCACTGTGGACCCACAGCTGCTTAGAAAATAATCACTCAGAGGCTTAATGTTATTTATAACTGCTTGGCCATTAGCTCAGCCTTATTATTGACTAGCTCTGACACTTAAATTAACCCATAATTCTTATTTATATTTAGCCACATGGCTTGGTACCTTTTCTCAGTTCTGCCTTGTCATCTTACTTCCTCTGGGTCTGACTGGCGACTCCTCCTCCACCCTTCCTCTTCTCAGCATTCTCCTAGTCTGCTTGCCCCATCTATGCTTCCTGCCTGGCTACTGGCCAATCAGCATTTTATTAAACCAGTGTACAAGAGCATTATCCCACAGCAGATGAGACTCACTGTGACTGCACATTCATTTACATTACAAAATCTAACTGTGTGTCAAACACTAAGGATGAAGCTGTAGGTGTGTAGCAAGTAAGGTAACCACAGTATCAGCTGTAATAAAGTCAATGGCTACGGGATACGACACATAATTAAAAAACTCACAAGTATGGGCTCATTGAATCCATGACTTATTTACACATTTGTTTGTTCAACACTTGTTTCTTTGTGTTAGCCTCTTCCCAAAGTACCAGGTTATATGAAGTTGACATTCAAGGGGGAAAAACAGATGATAAAATAAACAGGCTTAGATAAGATTGGATGTGGAGAAGTTAAGTTCTGTCAAAAAAAAGCATAGAAAGTAGGAGGAAGCCTGGTATGGAGGGGATTAGCAAAGTAGCCATGGGAAAGGAATGGATGCTGACCTATAGAGGGAGGAAAAAGTCCCAGAGGAGGGTATGGCCATATGAAAATGTGAACTGATGGTCCAGCTGAATCAGCATGGTAACATCTGAAGCTAGGTGAGCCAGGGCAAGTGCTGTAAGAGATGGTCAGGGGATAGACTGTACTAGTACTTTCACACCTTGAAAAAGGCCTTTTACTCTGGACAGATGGGAACCACTGAATGTTTGAATAAGGAAGGGTAAAGTCCTGTGATCTAGAGGGTGACTGACTCAAGGTCTGTGAAAAAGGGGCTGATGGATCATGAGCTCCTTGGATGGAAACAAGCTTGAGCCCAGAAGGGACTGACCCTCAGAGTTTCTCAGAAGTGAGGTGTTCCAGGTAGAAGAAGCAGTAGGTTTCAGCACCTGGGCAGATCACAGGACCACATGGAAAGCAGGAGGAGGAGCTGGCTTTCTGAAGAAGACCCAGGGTTCAGTTTTATAGGCATTACATTTGAGATTTCTTTGGGTCATTCAAGGCATAGTGAAGAGTGGACAAAATAAGCAATTATCTCATGGTTCTGAGGCCTAGAAGAGGGCAATGGGTATGACCATACACATCTTGGTTCTTATAAAGATTGAATGTTGCCTGAGAATAGAAAGCATTGAGGGAAGAGCCCTGAGTGCTGCCATTGAGAAGCCTGGCTGAGGAGGAACAAATCACAGAGGGTGTAGAGATGGGATCGTTGCAGAGGTTGAAGCTAGTGTTGAAGGAGGTGTGAAGAGATGTGGTAGGAGGTGTGAAGAGATGTGGTGAGGACATGCAGTAATGGAAGAATTCAGTCGAGGAGACAGTGTGATCTGGAGTGCTTAGGACAGGTCTTATGGATGACAGAACTAAAGCATAATTTTCTGGGGGGATGAGATGAATACATGTGATGTAGGGTGAGCCATTCCTCACAGGTGGACGTGATAAAATCTTTTTTTTTTTTTTAAAAAAAAAAGAACAACAGAGAACAATGCTAGTTAGATCAGGGAAATCAAGAACCTGGGCTGAAATCTTCTAATGATTTTTTTTTAAACTTGACTTTTCCTGGTTATAACTCCCCTAAGAACATAAGCAGAAACTTGAGAGTTTTGTTTATATATACTTCCAGATGTTTTTAGAATGTTAGTTGTTCTAAAACTGGTCCACGGCCCTCTTAAAAGTAGCAATCCATGAATATATGCTGTAAGAAATTACTGAAAGATGAATGTAGTGTTCTGTGACAATTCATTGTGAAGTCATCAATAGGGTGAGTTTGAGGAATAATGAGAGCAGATAGTCATTAATTATAATTCAAACTTCATTGATCTCTCAGACATGAATGATGGAAAAGAAGGAATAGAAAGGAAAAGTTGAGTATTTTGAAGAAAAAGTTGACTAAATATGATGGGTTAAATACAGGAGGGATATCTAGTAAGCATTTATTCAGGACCTATTGTAAGTCAATTGAGACTGGGATAAAATAAGACATGCCTTGTTCCATATTGGTATTTACTGTTTATGAGAGGAATGTACCAGTTACCATCCACCTGTACCATTGGAAACCATGGTGAGTGCCATGAGGAGAAAGTGGAAGGAATTTAGAGTATCTATAGCATTGGGGAATGGCTTTGGTGAGGAAAGATGAAGTTATTTTAATAATATTTAATTAAACTCTTTTCTAAGGAGTGGACACTTGTTGCAAAACATTTCTTCTAGAATCTAGGATTTCCAGCCTTGAACAAAAAGCTAGTCTGGCAGAGCAATGATGCTTTTGGATAGCTGGTACCATTGTCTATGGGTGGAAGAATAACAGTGTTGGATCACACTGAATCTCAAATTCATTTTTTTTGATTAGTGAAAATCTTTTCAACTAAAATTTTTTTATTTTGTGCCACTCTTCTTGATTCAAGAGAGTCTATTCTCTGGACTATGTGTAAATGCTTTCAGATTTTTCTTTTAATTATGTTGATTAGATGATACTGTCGGTAGGACAACCTCTTGAAAGTACTTAGAAATCAATTGATGTAATAGAAATGCAGCCACATCAAGGCAGGTGGGTTTACAATTTCCATAGGTGAATGATACTGCTGTCTCCCCCTTTTCATCCCCAGTTTTTAACCTATCTCTTGATTCTGTCCACCCTTTTTTTCTGCCAATATTCTGTTCTTTAATCACCTATGTTCTTTATAATTGCAATGCTTTAACGATTTCTTGATTATTCAGTGAGAAAGGCTATTATAAGAAAAAAGTTTTTTTTTAAAATAATTTTACTAAATAATTGATTTGTCTTCTAATTACAACAAAACAAAGAGCCAAAGACTTGGATAGAGTTTGTGAAGCTTCCACCAGGAACTTAGAACCTAAAGATATCTTGAACATGAAAATGGTTAGAACAATTAATTTTCATTCTGTGAAAATAAAGGAAACCAAGGTGGCGGGCAGGATCTCTGAAGCTGAGAGAGTAAAAGATTGATGTCAACATAGCTGACACACTTCCTACCAAGGAGGTATGAGGCTGACAATGCCAGATCTGTGTGACAGGTGCAGTGGACCAAAGCTGGGTAGCAATCACAAAAAGAGGCGGGGCTAGGACCTGTCACAAGGCTCATCTGTTGGATTGGGTCTAACTATAGGTACCCTGATAATCTCAGGTTGATGTCAACTTTTTAGACTGATTCTGACCCAAGATGGGGACTCCTCCTAGTGATCCACCATTGTGGTCTGGTCTGAGCTCAGACATGGACCCCTCCTAATGATTTGCTATTGTGAACAGATCTGAGCGCATGTATGGACTCATCCTGGTGACCCACTGTCTTAGTGTTTCTGTGTCTGTGATAAAACACCATGACCACCAGGCGGCGATGGCACATGCCTTTAATCCCAGCACTCGGGAGACAGAGCCAGGTAGATCTCTGTGAGTTTGAGGCCAGCCTGGTCTACAGAGTGAGGTCCAGGACAGGCACCAAAACTACATGGAGAAACCCTGTCTCAAAAAAACAAAAACAGAACAAAACAAACAAACGAACAAACAAACAACACACACACACACAAACAAACAAACAAAAAACCCACCATGACCATAAACAACCTGGGTAAGAAAGAGTTTATTTCAGCTTTCAGTTCCACTTCAAGTCCATCTTAGAAGGAAGTCAGGGCAGGAACTCAGATGGACAGGAACCTAGAGGCAGGAATTGATGCAGAGTGCTGATTACTGGCTTGCTCCTCATGGCTTGCTCAGCCTGCTTTCTTATAGCACCCAGGACCACCAGCCAGAGGTAGCCCCACCCACAATGGGCTGAATCCTCTCATCAATCAAGAAAATGTACCACAAGTCTTGCCTGCAGGCCAGTCTGGTAGGGCCATTTTCTCAATTGGCGTTCCCTCTTCCAAAATGGCTCTGCTGGCTTGTGTCAAGTTGACATAAATCTAGCCAGTATGCCTACTGTTGTGATCAAGTCTGGTGTAGACTTCTTCCAGTGACTCCTTAATATGATCAGGTCTGAGCTAAGGTGTGGACTTCTCCAAGGACCCACTAGTCTGATCAGGTCTGTGTTCAGATGTGGACTCCTCCTACTGACCCACTATTGTGGGTCGCCCTAACTACCCACCATGATTATCAAATCTGTTTCCAGATATAGTAGATGCCTCTCAACAACCAAGCATTATGATCAGTTCTGAGCTGAGATATAGACTGCATTCTGCTGCTTTGCGTTACAGATGATCAGGCTAAGTTCTGCATCCCGGGGACCGCAACTCTCCCTGTAAACTGTTGTGCCTTATTTGTTTGACCCTTGGGATATTCAAGTAACTTGAACACCACAGCAAGATGCCATAGGAATTTGTAACCCATGAGAAACTCCCCTTTGTCCTTTCCCCTGATCTATTTGAAATGAAGTTTCACAGTATTTTATGAATCTTCCGAGAACAAGGTTGGTCCCAGTTAGCATAATTGCTAATGTTATATATGTTGAGAACAAGAATAAGCTATTTCAAGGTTCACAAACATTAAGAGTGGCTTCAAGAGAGGAATTCATGGCAAATGAAATCTTAAATACTGTAGCGTTCTTCTCGCAGCCATCAGGATGACTGCAAATTGTAACAGCAACAAGAAACTACCACCAAAAAGCTAGCAAGAGAAAACAAAATGTGAAATGTTTGTGCTTGGTGGAAGTGTAAGATGGTGCGGCCATTATGGAAAACCCCATGACAACTACTTCATTCATTATAATTATAGGGCTAGGGAAATAGGACTGTACTTGCTGAGCAGACATGAGGATAGGCATTCAATACCTGCCACTCATATAAAACCCAGTATGGTGGCATGTGTTTGTAATCCTAGTGCTGAGGAGGTGCAAAGGGGTAGATCCCTAGGGCTAGCCTGCCAGTCAGCCTATCCTGATGCGCAAGTCCCAAGCCTCAGTTAGAGACTCTGTCTCAAGAGGAAAGGTAGGTGATTCCTAAGGAACAGCATCTGAGGCTGACCTTTGACTTCTCACATGTTTTTGCATGTCTTACACCTGCACCCACAACTATACACTACATGTATGCCCACATATACATACCTTATAATTAGAATTATCTTCTGTTCTAGCAATTTGTTTATGAATATCTGAAAGAATTAAAATGTGAGCCTTTATATAATATTTTTATAGCCATGTTCATACAACATTGTTTACAATAACTCAAAGGCAGAAATGATCCATATATATGATCCATATGTATAAATGTATATGTATTTGGGTATCTAATCACACATATATTTATACACACACACACACACACATATATATATATAAATCAATGAATAAAGGGTTAACCAAAATATGGTAAATATATAGATTGGAATACTATTCAGTCTGAAAAGGGAAAGAAATTCTAGCCCACACAGTGTCTAATTTGGTGAAGTGATGGCTTTTTTTATCGGGGTTACTAACAAAAGTATGGGCGATGGGTTACTTACAAGGAGCAGGGGTAACCCAAAAGCAGCTGCATTACTAGGAAGCCCGACCCAACATGGGTGAGACTCCCCAAAACTGCAGCCCTCGAGCTCCCTAGGCAGTTTGCAGGCAGCTCCACACTCTGAACATTCTCTTCTTTCCTCACTTGGCCGGTCAGTGTCCACCCCAAGCAACTATTTCCTCCTTTTTTCACTGCTGGGCAGGGACCCTCAAGAATCTTCATACTTTTTTGCCCCCCACCCCAGACATATGTCATTTTGTTTACCTCCTGAGGCTCATGAGTCCCTTTCCCTCCAGGAGGAAATGCTTTAATTTGGAGGGAATGTTGCCATTAGGAAGAATATACCACACAGCACAAACCCTTACCCGTTTCTTACACTGAACCACTTTGATAAAACCCAAACCCTGGTTGTGATGACCTTGACCTCTCACACCCCCTGCTAGTGTTGCAAGGGGCACCATGATGACCTTGACACCGCCCCCCTCCCCATACCTCCTGTTAGTATTGCAAAGGGCATCTGCCACTTTTGCTGGTCCTGTGCCACTGTCCATGGTGACAGCTGTGCTGCTGTGTCTGTGGCACACTCTCCTGGCGTGGTGATGGTGATCTGGTGGTAGGTGACAGCCACAGGTCCGGGTCTTCTCAGCCCTCCTTGACCTTCACTCTGTTCTCATTACCATCAAACTCCCTGTACAGCCGCTGGCTTCCTTAAGGCGATCCAAGTGCTGAGAACCTGCCATCGACAGGAAACCTCACCAATAACGTAAGCAGTCCCTCATCATGTTCTGTGTACCCATTTCCATAGCATGCAGTGGAAGACACTCAACCTGGAACTTTTCTTTCTACTGCAAGACAGTTCAATGGAGGGATGAACTGCCCATGCATGTTCTTTTTTCTTTACATTCAACCCATGCTCAAGAGCCATGACAACAGGAGGGACCTGGGCCTACCATAGTTTACAGTATCATCTCAGTTAGTTTTCTTCAGCTAAGGACTGATGCTACACCATCACTCTTGTTTGTATGCCTCTCAGCTTCAGATGGTGCCACATAGGGTATTCATTCGTGTGTTTAACCTGCGATGCCGTTCAATTTTCTACGTGAGTTTTGCATATCTTATTGTAGTTAATTATGGAATAAATTATTCTCTCTCTCTATTTTGTGGCTTTGTGACATGTTAACTTTTTTTCTCAATTTCCCCTACATTCCTAGGCTCTAGGTTTCCTTTCCTGCAACTTGTAAACAAACCTGTGTTTCCCAAACACCTGTTGCTCAGGGGGTCAACTCTATTTTACTATATATAGATGGTTGGGAGGATATTTGACCCATTAGATCTCTTTCCCATGTATACTATTCGTTCATTTGTTCAGTCAACAAACTTGTATTGAATATCTAATGCCTGATAGGCATGGAACTAGAGGTGCAACAATTAATAAAGTATGAGATACTAAATTTGGGTCTGGAGAGATGGTTTATCAGTCAAAATCTTATACTGCTCTTGCAGAGGATTGGAGTTTGGTTCCCAGTACTCATACTGGGCAGCTCTCAAAAGGCTGTAACTCCAGTTCCAGGGGGATCCGATGCCCCTGGCCTCCATAGGCACTCTGTGCATACCTTTACTCACATGCATGCATATGTGTGCACATACACAAATACACACACAGAATTAACAATGAAGATAAATATATTTTTAAAAAGACACTGTTTGTCCAGTTCACAGTTGTTCGCTATCCATTCCCATCACTCAAGGCATTGAGCTAATCTATTTAAATATTCACAGCTGCTTCCTACTGGCTTGAATCATGCAGAAGGCATTAGTAAACAAGCAGTATAAAGATTGGAGATTGATAGGGGAGTTCAACAACATGATGTTGAAATGGAAAGAGATGGGTAACAGAATATGAACAAGAATTGGAAGCTTTGAGCCAGTGCTCTCTAAGGATCATTAAAAAATAAAGAAATCCTATTTGAGGCTTCCAACCTCAGAGCTAAGTTATTTAGAGTGGAAAAAGTTGGCCAATCCAGCTGTACTCAAACCAAGGAGCCGATATTTTGTGAGTTTTATGACCTTTGTAGTTTATGAACCATTAAAATATTGTATACAATATTAATGAGGAAGAAGGGTAGGGAAGGGTTATGAAAGCTGAGCTTAAAGGAAGGCTAGGGCTGTGAGGGGAAGACCAATGAGAATCCATGTGACTTTGCTGTGTGGGACACGGTGAGGATATGAAGCAGGACACAGGAGCTTCCTTAACCAACAGATTGTGGAAGCTCTTTCTCCATGTCAGTTGACTTTGAAAGTCTCATAGGAACTTTCCCACCTATTCCTTCCAATGTCTGTCAACCTCTCTTTCATAAACACCTCTGTACGTTCTCTTCATTCATTTAAATACATTATCACAAAGCCCAGTGCCAGGAATCAGCTTCTTCTTTTGGGGGTGTTGGCCATAAGGTCTCATAAGACCTCAAACAGTTCCAGCCATTGCCATTGTGCTCAGTTATCATCCAGAAGTTGACATTAAAACCCTATTGCTGAGCACAACCCAGACTTGAGGTTTCAAAAGCCCATGCCATTCCAGTTAGTGCTCTCTCTCTGCCTCACGCTCTTGGATCAGATAAAAGCTCTCGGCTACTGCTCCAGCACTATGCCTACCTGAATGCCTGCTGCCATGCTCCCCATCATGGTGATCATGGATTCTAACCCTCTGGAACCATGAGCCCCAGTAAATGTTTTCTTTTATAAGGTCATGCTGTCCATTCACAGATACAGAAAAGTAATTAAGACCATATAGCCCACACTCAAGAGGATGGCCACACATCCAAGAGTATATGAGTAGTACAAATTGGATTTGATGGGTTTAAAACAAATAGAGTATACAAGTTAGGTAGGTAGTGAAGGAGGCATAGATGTGGGAGGAGATGTAGGTGGTGAATGAATATGATCAAAATAGATTATGTGAGAAGCTGGAGAGATGGCTCAGTGGCTAAGAGCACTTGCTATTCTTCCAGAGGACCCGTTTGGTTCTCAGCATCTGCATCAGGAAGCTGAAATGTACCTAAAGCACCACCTCCAGAGAATTCAAGGCCTTCTGTCCTCCAAGGGCACCTGTACACACATGGACTGCACATAGACACGTGAAGCTAAAATACATCTTAAAAAAACATTCTTCGAAATTCTCAAATAATAAAAATCCCTATATTACTGAGTGCAAACTTCATACCAGCTACTCTGCTAGGTTTTTGCCTTTGCACATTCAGTTCTCTTATGTCATCTTTATTTGTCTGAACACATCTTGGATGTCTTGGGTCAACACAGTGTTAGCCCTTTTCAGGATCAGATGAGAAATGCAAACTTACTTATAGCCGGAGGTTTCTCTGGTCCTGCTCAGCCCTGCAGCCAGGACGAATCTTTCCCACCTGCATCCTGCAGCTGCTTGGTCCCAAGTAAATGCACAGAGGCTTATATTACTTACAAACTGTATGGCCTATGGGTCAGGCTTCTTGCTAGCTAGCTCTTATAACTTAACTCAACCTATTTCCTACCATAGGTCAAAACAGCTTTATTTATTATCCAGTGGGAGCCACACATATTCACAGCATACAGGAAGACATCTCACAGTACTTTCCCTTTTCTGTCTAATCAAAAAGGAAGGTTTTAACTTTAACATAGTAAAATTATATATAAAAAAACAGTTATCAAGCAAGAATTATGGTTACATTATCTAGTCTATTTGTATTTGGCAAATTAAAGAAAATATTCTATCATCTATCCTGTTTTTGTGAGTCTAAAGTTTCATATCTAATTTACCTTTTATCATGACTAAGAAAAACTATAATTATAACTATCTAGTTTTCCACTCCATCAAAGACCCCAGAAGGACATAGTATTACCTGAGTAAACAGGAAGTACATTGCAAACACCTTCTATAATTCTAGAAATGACAGAGACATCTGGCTACCTGGACAGTCATTCAAAGTTCCCCTGTAACGTTGGGGCATCTATCTTCAGCCTACAGGCCTAGAGTCTCTGGCATAGCTTTCAGTGAAGCAGGAAATTTTAAAGATTGTTCTACCTATTCTGGAAAAGTTCATCAGTTGCTTCTCTCAGTGTCCTGTAGAATGTCTGGCAGTCTCCTCTGTGAAGCAGGAACCTGAAGGACCATCTCACCTTATAAAGTTCCATGGTCATCTTCTTATGGGTACTGCATGTCCAGTTTATACAACATTTTGTCAATTAGTCCAGGCAAGAGCAGTTGCTTGCCCAAATGGCTAACTTTTGCTGTAAAGAAAGCAAACTCCATAATGAGTTTCTTCAATGACCATCATCTTCTCTGAAGTAGATTGGTGCTGCCAGGAGCATACATGTCTCAATGTTCAGAAAAGTCTAATTCTTAAAAAATTTTAAATGCCATATTCTGTAGGTCTTTGAAGTGTTTGAAGATAGCCTACCTAATTGAAATGTATCTATGTATACCTAGAAAACTTAATTAACATGACTGTAAGTTTGATTATCATAGATGATTAATTATTCATCTGTATTTCTTAATTATACATTACAATTTTAAATGAGTTGCATAAACATAATACCTTAAACAATATTAGAAATATATATAGTATAACAAAATTAACTTTAAATTTGTATCAATAAACCAAAATCGATAGCAATGTAAACATTTCAAACAAGTTGTTTCTCTTTAAAAGTAGATTCAATAATCTACCCTTTTATCTTATCATATCTATATGCCCTTTTCTTCTTTAGAAAGAGATTGCATTTATAATCAACCTGCTTTAAATAAAAATAAACATTCATAAACAACATTTTGTGAACTTGGTCGTAGCTTCCCATACTACTTCCTGCTGATAGAGGGCGCTGGCAATCTTATGGGGATCCTAGGAAATTTAAGAATTATAGTTAAATCTTGGCTATAGTAGTCTGTGAGGCTTGATTGTCTTAGCCAGTTGTTTTAAAGCTGTTTTGGATATTGGATCATCTGGAGTATGGCTGTCATCAGAGACCTTTCAGGGGGTCTTGGCTGACCAAACCATATTAGCCTGGAAGCAATCCACAGGTTCTCATCTTCTGTAGAAACAAAAATAGAACCTCTTTTCCAAAGCAACATATCCTTAGACATAAATTTTGAAGTCAAGATACCTTTAAAATATACATATTGGTTTAACTTGGTAGCCTTTACAGTCAAATGTCTTTCTGCAGTTAGCTCATTAACAGTCAAAAAATTTAAAGAAAACACAATATATACAATCCAGAGTCTCTGTGTAATTACCATCTCTACCTGGCTTAACTTTCATATTATTTTTATTGTCTCTTTAAAGACTTTATTTTTTAAAACTATCTATTTCTTTATATAACTGTCTATATTTTTCATCTCTCTTTCAAGCCTATGGACATTTTTATACACATTGTAAACTGCTTAAAGTTTTATTCCATCTGAATCTGTCTTACTGTGAATCTGTAATCATTTTTGGACCATTGATTTAAACTGCAGTGTTGCTAGGACTGAAGCGCAGCCCTGGCTGCTGACTCCACCTCCCTCAGATTCCCAACATGACAGCTCTGGGAGCCATGTTTACCACTGACTCTGGTCTATGCCTCCATCAAGCAGAGTATAACCCAGAAACCTCTTTTTTTTTTGGTCTGTACTAGCAAAAGCTAAGCCCACCATGCAGTGTGCTTCGTGGCTTGGAGACACCTCTGTGTACTGTGGTGGGAATCCGCCATAAGGCATAGCTCATGGCAGCCAGCAGCCAGCTCCATCTCACAGGCAGCTGTTGGGAGACGAGTCTCTGCACTGCTACTGGCATGAGACTGTGAGACTAGGAAGGCTAGTGTGGCTCCGTTTCTGTGCATTCAGAATCTTTAAGCTTTCTTAGGTCTATGTGGATCAATGCCTGATGGTGAGTGCCTAATGTAGCCAGATGTTTCTCTGGTCTGGACCAGCCCTGTGGTTGGGATGAATCTCTCCCAACTGTGTTGTGCAGCCCCTTAGTCGCAAGTAAACACACAGAGGCTTATATTACTTACAAACTGTACTTACTCTTCTTGATTTCATGTATTCATTCTCTGCTAGCGATTGTTCCCTTTAGTCTGCATGAGGCCTTTGCCAGTCTCTTTCATTCCAAGGACTCTTTTGGGAGTCTTAGATTTGCTAACTACACTCTTATTTTCTCTATCCTAATCTTTATATAAGTTCACACACACACACACACACACACACACACACACACACACACACATACACGAAACCAAACCAAACCAACAACAAAAAAACATGGCCTTCCTTCCTCCTCACCTCCTCACTCCATCTACTCCTCCACTATGGGGTTTTGGTAGGGGAGGGTACCTCTACCCTCCCTTTGAAAGTCCTTTACTCAAGCCCAAATTGACATTAGGGGTTCTCTTGTTGGATTTCTCTGTCCTATTTGACAGTATTGAAAACAAACTCATTTTGTAAAGTGTTCTTAAAGCTTTTTTTTCTCCCCTATTTTCTTGGTTTCTCTGGAGTTCAGCTTTCTTACTGTGCATTTTCAGCTTCATTCTTGGGCTTTGATCATTCCATGAAAGCTTTAAAGGTTGGGGTAACCATCTGTGTTCCTCAGCTCTTCACATTCCACATGTCTGAATACTGAAACATTACATCTTCAAATTGTAGTGTCAAGTTGTAAAAATGGTCACTCGGGGTTACCTGATTACAGACAACAGAAACAGAAGATTTTGAGTTGTTATTGTTTTCTGTGTGTGGTCTCCACAGGTCATTATTTCATCTGAGTTCCAAATCCTCCAGCTGCTTTAGGCTTTGTCTCCATTTCCTAAAGACCCTTTGTTAACCTAGAATGGGAATGAGATTGGTCTCTCTTGGTTCTGAATTAATTGTGAATCTATGAGAAAATGAAGTTTGCGAGAAACCTGCTAACTCCATTTTGTTGCCTTATGGATAATCGATTCTGGGGTATGCAATCCATTTCTTAAACAAGTTTGTAAACAAACATATTTTTTCAAGGTTAATATAATAGGCAAACACCTTTTGCTACAAGAGTCAGCGAGAGATAATGAAAGATCAGCGTATATTATGAATCATTATTTCAAAATGTCAGAATAAAGTGGGTCTGCTGCAATCCCCAGGCCTCTTACTCTTTAGAAGAAAATATAAGGCATGCTTCTCAAATGCTAATGGATTCGCTGTATTTTCTCCCATCCCACCCCCAGGTCCAATTCCGATAATCGACGCCAGAATGGCCGAGAGAGACTGTCCAGCAGTGAGAAAGGAAGCATGGCCATGGAGTCTGCCAAGGAGACTCGCTACTGTGCAGTGTGCAATGACTATGCCTCTGGCTACCATTATGGGGTCTGGTCCTGCGAAGGCTGCAAGGCTTTCTTCAAGAGAAGTATTCAAGGTAATAGTACGTTGTCCAAAAATTACTCTATTTATAACTCTAAAAGCAGAAGAGAACAAGAAAGGGAGACAAGGTCTTTGTACAAAGCTATTTGTAGAAAACATGAATATCTAGTAAGTTCCTCTGTTATCCTTGGAAGAAACCTGGAGAAGAGAGAGACTCCCAGGAGGAGTGAACGTGCCAGGGAAGCTGTGACTGAGAATTTCTGCTTTTTCCTGGCAAGATGCAGACAGCTCTGAGGAACTCCACCTTAAGGATTAGTAGCTGGGTCTCTAGTGTACAGAGCACTGTCTTTGGCTTGATTCAGGGATGGCAGGTGTACATCCTTATTCTGTCGGCAACTAGGCTTCTATGATGTGGTGTGGTATTTTCTGCACATAATCATCTCTCTACCTTGGCCTTGTCCAGGTAAATATTCTGTTCTGATCTTTGCTCCAGACCGATCCTGATTCAAATTGTTCTTTTCCTGTCTTACATATTCCTTGACTCAATGGATGACATGACCTTTTTGTTAATGTGAGTAGACTCAATGTCTGATGACTTATAAGAGGGACATACCATTGGTACCATGTAGTTATTGAGAACCAACTGTACTGTTTCATTCCTGCCTGCCTCAGTCCCTTCTTGTCTATAGTTTACCAAGTGCAGCTTTTCTGACATACCATCAGCTATATGCTATTACTACTTCAGAAATGTCAGCACTGTTACATTATACAGAATGCCAATGGAAAGTGTTAGTCATTTCGACTACCTAAGGTATATGTGCTAAGGCCCTCTTGACAGGGGCAGAGGCCTGTTGGTACTCTGGGCTTACTGAATTCATGTTTTGTTTTAGCTGTGGGGTATTTTTCTCTCTTCTTACTCATTACCCTCAGAGCTTAGTGAACCTTAGTATAGAAATATGAAGACTACGTCTGTGATACCTTCTACAGAAATGCAGACTTAAGGAACTCGTTGAAAATCAGAACCTGCTAGAATAATAGACACTGACCCAAGACGAGAGTCTCAGGAACTTTCTGCTGTGGCTCTTCACTGCTCTGATTCAGGGTAACGACCGGGTGATGGTACACCCGGTCTATTTATCTTTATCTTTCCTTCACAGCGGGAAGAATGTTTTTTAAAAGCCATTCATATCTTAATAGAGTAGCCTGTGAGGTCAATATGGTCCATTTTAAAAGCATTTTCCCTGACACTTATTGCTTTCAACGTCTTTTAGAATTCTGCTGCAAGACTTGGACTCTTTTGTCTGTGTTCCTACAAAAATTAATGATGTTCTCTATAGCAACTCTCTCTCTCTATATCTCTGTGTTTGAATGTATCACATATAGACTATTAGTTTTATTAGCTGATACCATTTTAATTCAGAAAAATAAAATTTAAATCTGGCTTTAGTTTAGTATAAACCTTATAAGCCTTTTGACAAACATCTTAATTTGTGGTTTTGCTTTTTATTTGATTTCATAAAATGTAAATTATCATTGTTTTCACCAATAATATGCTTACACAAAAAATATCAATGAAGAAACTTTAGGCTTTTAAAAACAAATATTTGGACTCTAGGGAAATTGCTCAATGAATAAAACACTTGTCACACAAGTGAAGGTTGGAGTTTGAATCCCCAAAACCTATGTATGCATTTTAGCCAAGTGCATGCAGCCTCTGCCTGTAATTCTAGCCTGTGGGAGGCAGAGATAGGCGATACCTGGGACAAGCTGGATGGACAGACCAGTTAGAATCAGCAAACTCTGGTTTCCATGGAAGACCTTGCCTCAATAAACAAATAAAGTGGAAACTGATTGATGAAGACAGTTGACATCAACTTTAGACCTCCACACATATACCCCCAAGAACACACACACACACACACACACACACACACACACACACACACACGAAAAAGATGTGATTAGTGGATATCCTCAGCTACGCAGTTGGAGAAGTCATTTAGTGACAGTGAGTTTTTTCATCAGCAAACAGTATTTAGGGCAGTGGTCATAAAGATATTTATTTAAAGGGTCAAAATAGCTGTCGTTTTAGCCTTTGTAGGCCATACTGTCTTTGCTGCAGTCACTCAGCTCTAGTACCATAAGGAGAAAAGTGAGAATAAGCAGGAGTAGCTACATGGGATGATACGCAAATAAGTGGGAGTAGCCATGGTGGATAATATGCAAATATGTGGGCCTGGCTACAAACCCAAATAACTATAATTATAGGTAATTGACCAGATCTGGCCCATGGGCTATAGTATTGGGATCCATGATTTAATTTTTATTTGCATTTATGTAACCCAAGTGTCATTATTTATGAAAGGAGGTTCTTAAGAAGGTGGATTATTCCTATTTTTTACAGGAACTTAGTCTGTATTTGTCTAGATGTTCTGAGGAGAAGTTAAGGATGTGTAAGACACATTTAACAATCTTGAAAAATTTAGAATCCATTTGGGAAACTAGAGACAACTTGCTTTCATGGTATAGTCAGAGAGTGGATATGTACAGATAGAGTGCTACCTGGACAAAGATGGCGGACACAAGAGAGTGCCATTGGAGAAATTATTGCAGGCTATAGATTTCAAGTTGTTGAGACTGAAAGAAACAACAGCTACATTGTTTTCACATGGTTTCCATTATATTTTTATACCAGGAGGAGCATGCTAAATGAAATGCCATCAAACTTAGTATTGATTTTAAGCATTAAGGCAGCGGAGCAGAAAACAATGTATAAAAAGAAACATTAGACTTACAAAAACAGTGAAGAAAATATAAGCTTACATATGAACATTTTATTAGCATGGCATTATCTCAAGTTCAAATATATTATAAGAATTTCAGTTACTTTTTGATAGTCAAAATAGGTATCTCCTATTTGATATAACTGATTAAATAATACTTCAGTAAGATTGTAGTACATAAAGGAGAATTTTTTACCTGATTTCAGAAACTTCTTATGCATTATGATATGGTCATATAAATGGTTTCTGAAACAGGATAACTGTTGAGTCCAGAGTCCTGAAAGAAGCCTAGAAATAAGGCTGAGTATTAGACAGAGCATGGGGCCTAATAATGACTAAAGCCACTCTATTTATTAAGGTTATGTATTTATTGGATTCTCATTCTACACAAAGCACAGTACGTAGACTTGAAGATATGAAAACAGGGAAAGAACTGGTCCCTCTTTGCACTGAGCTTATAGAGTCAGAAATGAATAAAAAAATAGCAATTAAATTACAGTATGACAAATGCCAAGGTAGGGGTGGAAGCCGAGTCTCATAGGAATCTAAACTTCACTCAGTCCCACAGAACGGTGAGTTAGACTCTCCGAGAATGTTTATTGATTCAAAGTAAGTCTGAAGAAAAGCGTCAAGAGAGCAAAGTGGAGTGAGGGAGGCAGGAGTGTTTGTTTAGTCATCTGGGCAAACATACGATTGAGATCCAGAAAGACTACAGACATCTTGAGAATAACACTTCACAATATTGGTTCACCATCATTGTAAATAATGATGTTCCTGGACTGTGCATTTAATCTGAGACTGTGTCAAGGAGCAGTGGTTGATTTCTTTTCCATCTTAATAGTGTTTCCATATGCTTCATCTGTTCCCAACTATACAAAAGAATAGAACGGGCAAGTGCAGCTAGTTTCCAGTTCTGTTTGCTTATCTGAGTCTTGATAACTTGGAACCACAAGTTTTCCTGAACTACTGTGACTGTTTATAAAATCGCAGTGACCCTCAAACACATTTAAGGACAGTGAAGGGTCTGACTCGTGGGTGGAACGTCCTGAAGATGCTGAGGTTCTGCTTGTTTGCCTTGTTACTTAAGAAGAGAGCTAGGAAGGAGTGTCTGTCAGATTATTCTCTCTTTCTAAGTGTTTTGGTTGAAGAGGCAAAGTGTTTGTCTTGAAAGCATACATATTTTCATCCCTTGCTTAGTGCAGACTTGATTACTTAGAGAACTGAGTCGTGGCCTCAGTTGAGTGTATGTTTTTTTAAAAAAGCAAAATATAGGATCCCATTTAAGTCAGAGATCTGAAGTTGGCAATTTTGTTAATTTATTAATCCTTGCAGGCTTAGAATTGTTTCGTTACACAGACACTGTGGACTGAGTTACCCAATCAGGTTATAGCTTCAGCTATCAAGTTTTACCTTGGGTTTTATTGCAAGGAGAAAGCATTCTATAAACCCACTATGCCTCTTTCATTGTAATTCCAGAAGGCAACAGGGCACAGTGGAGACCAAACCTATCTTTATACCATTAAACTATGCAATCACTTCACACTCTAATGGTTGTGTGGAGAAGTTGCTCATTGTTGAATCAGACACACATAATGAAGGCATGTACGAGCTCACAAGGTAGCTGGGACAAGGGGGAAATGGTTTCAAGATGTCTGGTTAAGGTTTAATGCAGTGGGCACCTTGAATCCAAAGGAGGACACCCTAGAGAGAGATACCTGGGCTTTCAAAAGCGTCAGTGTGAAACCATCCAGCACCCTGGATAGCTCCTGCAGCTGCTGTGGTGGGGGAACATTGATTTTTCTTAAGATCTTCAGGTTTGTCCAGAGTCCATGGGCTCCCACTAGCTTGGGTCAACTGTCTCTGTGATTTTTTCCCATCATGATCTTGTCTCCCCTTGCTTTATAGTCCCTTCTCCCTCTCTTCAACTGAACTCCAGGAGCTTGGCCAAATGCTTGGTTATGGATCTCTGCCTCTGCTTCCATCAGTTGCTGGATGTAGGTTCTATGATGACACTTAGGGTAGTCACCGATCTGAGTTCAGGGGAAGGCTAGTTCAAGCACCCTCTCCACCATTTCTGTGAGTCTTAGCTGGGAACGTCCTTGTGGGCTCGCAGCGGGGGAGCCGGCAAGGAACCGCACTAGGCCCCTTGAATGAGGGTGACAGATGTGTGGCTTGATCTGTTTGTGAGTCCCCTGGCAATCAGACCAGGATTCATCCCAAGTATGTGAACTTGGTTTTTTTTTTTTTTTAGAGCCCATTCCCCATTGTGCCATGCCTTACTTGGCTTTGATGCAGTGTGGAGGAGCTTGGGCCTGCCCCAACTTAGTATATCAGCCTATGTTGAATACCCAAGGGAGGCCTTACCACCTATGAGAAGTGGGTGGAGGTCAGATGGGGGGGAAGTGGAGGGGAAATAGGAGAAGGGGAGGGAGGGGGAACAGTGGGTGGTATGTAAAATGAAAAAAAAACTTTAAATAAAGAAGTAAACCTTAAAAAAGAAAGATCTTCAGGTTTGGGGTTGGAGAGATGGCTCAGTGGTTAAGAGCATTGGCTGCTCTTCCAGAGGACCCTGGTTCAATTCCCAGCACCTACCTGGCAGCTCATAACTGTCTGTAACTCCAATTCCAGAGGATCTGACACCCTTAGACAGACAGGCAGGCAAAACACCAATGCACATGAAATAAAAATAAATCATTTAAGAACCCTAGACTCACTTAGAAGGTTCTTTGTACCTGCATAGATCCATTTCTTCAATCTTGGGGCCTCACCACTGTCCACTCAAGAGGGGCTGTGTTCCCATTATTTTTCTCTCTCTAGGCCGCTGTGTGCATTCATGGTAGGGTTGGATTTGAGAAGCACCTATTTATTTACAGGATTATTTTATTTCTGAGATCTTTTTAGAGATATATCTGAAATCCTGTCAACACATAGGAAATATTAAACCTTTTGTTCTCCACACATGACCCTCTACACTCTGGCCCCCATGTAACAGCAAGGGAGATCTTTTCCATTGTTAGTTAAATCATAGGATTTTGAGCTTAAAACTCCCAGTGTCCTTAGATGAAAACTTCCTTTATCGGGGCTGAAGAGATGGCTCAGTGATCGGAAGGAAGTGCTTACTGCTCTTCCAGAAGATGTAATTTGGCTCCCAGAACCCACATCAGGCAGCTCACAATTACCTGTAACTCCCGCTTCAGTGGATCTAACAGCGTCTTCTGGCCTCTGTGGATAGCTGCATTCATGTTACACACACACACACACACACACACACACACACACACGCACACGCACACACACACACACACACACACAAACACACACGCACACCCAAAGATAAAAATAAACCTTAAAAATACACACACACATAAAAATAAACCTTAAAAATCCTTTATATAATTTAAATTCTCCTACATATTTCAACTCTGGCTGACTTCTCCTTATTCACTGTCACTCAGCTGCTTTGGTCTTTTTTTCTCTTTCCTCAATATGACAAACTAGTCCCTCTTCAGAACCTGCATGGATGTAGTTTTCTTGCTCTCTCCATTTGGATTACCCAGGCATTTTCTGGGACAGCTCTCTTCTTTGCATATGTGTGTATATGTATGTGGTGTGTGTGTGAATGTATGTGTGTTTGTGTGTGTGTGTCGAGGCTCCAGGTAGACATCAGAATTCTTCCTTGATCAGACCTCATATTGTTTTTTGAGGGAGGGTCTTGCTGAACCTGGACCTCTCTGCTTTGGCTAGTCTGGCTAGCCATATTCTACTGTGCTGGGATATAGACTGGCTATTCCATTTGGGTTAGCTTGGCAAGGAAGGTGTTAATGAAAGTGGTTCATTTGATGGATTTGGGAAGAAACCAAAGATTTTTTTATAAGCAATGAAAATTTTGGAACAAGGAATGGAGAAGTGGTTCAGTGATTAAGAACATTTTATGTTCTTGCAGAGGACCTAGGTTCAGTTCCCAGTACCCATATGGTGACTCACAACTCTCCATCACTCTTGGTCTAGGGAACATTAAGCCCTTTTCTGTCCTCTGCAGGCACCATGAGCAAATAGGGTGAACATACATATATGCAAGAAAAACTTTCATTCCCATAAAATAAATAAAAATAAAAAAATCTTTAAAAATATTTTAGAATAGAGTTCTAGATGTGTGAAATAGTATAAACCAAGAAATTGAGAGAGCCAGCTTGGAAGAATTTAGGGCTCAGCTTGTTGTCTTTGGTCCCCTTTCCATTTTTAGCTCTGTAAGTGGGTCCTGTGTAGTCCTGGTCTCTGCTTCTGTCTTTCCTTCCTTCTTTCTTCTCCCCAGTTTCCCAGGACTTTAGTTCATATCTGATATGGATTGAATTATGTCCCCACAAAAGAGATGCTGATGCCCTAACCTCTCATTCACCAGAACATGACACAGCTGGAAAGTAAGGTTGTGGCAAGCATAATGTATAAAATGGAGTTATTCTGGAGCACAGGGGCTTTTAAATTAATACGCCTGGTATCCTTGTAAGAGGAGGGGGATTTGGAGACAGCCAAGTACGTCAGTGGAAAGAGATATTGGGGTGATACATCTACAAAGCAAAGAATGAAAGAGATCATCAGCCAACTCCAGAAGGTAGGCAGAGACGCGCAGAGCAAGCTGGACTCTGCTGACACTTTTATTTCAGAATTTTGTCTTGTAGCTCCATGAGACAATGCATTTATGTATTTTAATGGCACTCACTTGTGGTGCTTTGTTATGGCAGGCATAGGAAAACTAATTCTATATTTAAAGTCTAGTATTTCATGATTAGGCAAATGTCTCCTAAGTCTGACCCCTGCCTTATTCTGACCATTCATTCCTGGGTGATTCCTCATGCCACCAGCAGCTCCCGGCTATAAGGCAGATCTATTCCTTCATTATTGTCTCAGACTTCAAAGTGTGGAGTTCCAGCCAGTGTTCTGCTTTGCAACCCTCATCTCTAATGTTTCCCAGCAGAACTCTTGGATAGTTCTATTGAGTCTATTGTTTAAACACATACCTACCCAATTCCCATTATTCCGACTTGGCTCCTTCACCCAAGACAATCACAGCATGTCAGTCTCTTTCTCTCCTCCTACACCATTTGTTTGGTTTGCTTTTTGTTTCTATGAACCATTCTGCACACTGTCTGCCTATTAATACTCTCAAAGAAAGTCACTAATCTTGTCAATCCTTTGTACAAAATTCCTTAATGAGTTTCATGGCCCACAGAATAATCCTTAGACAACAGTTTGAGGATTTACCTATGTACGTCTTGTTCTAGTTTTCTTTTCTAGGTGTCCTGGCGTCTCTATTTGTGCTTGTATGTGGCTGACATGACAAGCTGGGTTGTTGATTTGTTGACTGATTAGAATTCCTATCCAGACTTAACCTGTCAAAATTCTTAAACTCATTAAGCATGGCTGTCATAAAAAATCTCACATGCCGGTGCAGAAGTTCTTTGTCCCTTGGCACCTCCATAAGACACTGTTTCAATGGATTGTATACATTTGCATACATGTGTTCTTCCCATTCGGACTGTGAGCTCCTCAGAGGTTGGGACCAAATCAAGATGTTGTATTACAGGAGTCACTCAATGAACGGATGAAAGCGCAAACGAGAGGTTAAGGTCCACTTGTGTTGCTTTGGGTGACACACACTTTTACCAGTAAGGTATCGCTCTGATACAATAGTCTCTGATACAGTTTGAACTGTCAGAAACATGCACAAGAGATGAGAGACGGGGGGGAGAATGGAAGCATCGAAATGAGTAGGCTGACATTCAACTCACTTAGGTGTCCAACTCATTTAGGTGTTTATAAAATGGGGAAAAGGGAATAGAATGTAGAGAGTATATTATATTAAAACAATGAAAGATATATATTAAAATGAGTAATTATGAATTTTATAATAGTGAAAAGAATAAGTAGTGTCAAAGGGAAATGAATGAACAGGGGACATTAAGAATCAGACCAATGAATGGGAAGGTAAAGGAAGTTCAATTCTAGACATACTGTGTTAGGGATAGATAGTAGCTTGATATACCACCAAATAGAACTGATGCTCTGCTCTGGGGATTGGAGTAATTTCCTCAATTAATTTTAAAGGGACTCGATGAAAAGAGTGACTTCATTGTGAAGGTAGCACATTTTTGAATGATGGAAAAGTAACTGTCAGCTGGCTTCCATTACTTAGAAACCACCAAGATTATGAACTTAGAGAGAGGAAGGCTGTGTTTTGGCTTAGAGTTTCAGTGTGGGGTCAGCTGGACCCATTGCTTTTGGGGCTGTAGAAAGGCAGCGTATCATGGTGGGAGCCTACATGGAGGAGGAGGCCCATTCGACTCACGGCTGGAACAGAGAGAAAAAGAACAAGCTTGTGTCCTATATCCCCCTCAAAGACATGCCCTAAGTGACTGGAAGATTTCCTACCAGCCTCTATTTCTTGAGTGTCCTGACACATCTCAATAGTGCCATGGGCTTGAGGCCAAACCTTTTACATGTGTGCCCTTGGGACACATTTCCCAAATCATAGCTGAAACTCAAAAATCTTCCTTTTGGTCCTCAGAAAAACACATTCAAAGAGATTTCTGGATCTTACCAAAAGCTTGTGAAAAAAAAAAAAAGACCTTCATTACCAAAAGTATGTTCACAAGAACCTGCTGGACAACAGGACCAAGGGATGCACTTTAGGATTTTACAGTTAAAAAAAAAAGAATATGCTGGTACTGACACATTAAACTATACAAATAGGAAAGTGCAGGAACTAATATGATGATTTTAATGATACTGAAGAAAGGTCCAAGACTTTTGGTGGTTTGGGGAGGTAGGTTATATTGTAGGAGTTCATTGGCCCTTAGCTTGTGATCCAGAGCTTATCTAATCCTCTGACTTGTCAGACTTCCATCTGAACTGTTCATCTTGTGGCAACATGCACACTGTGTGTCACAGAAGCAAGACTATTTAGACCAAAGGCAGAGAGTGTAAGTCTGTGCACAGAGGAATTGTTATACAACTTTTAAGTGAATACCTTCACAATGAACCTTCCTCAAAGACAGATATTATCCTCAGGCACTGTTCAGTTTGCCAGATGCTTGGCTCTTGAGTCTCATTAGAGGAAAACAGAGATAAGGCACAAAACTTAAGACCTGAAAACCTTATTCTGTTTAAGAATTCTTGTGACTAATTTTAACACTATGTTATAGATAGCATTTTATACAGCCCAGGCTATAGCTCAAATTCCTGATCCTCATGCCTCCACCTCTCAAGGGCTAGGCTCACAACTATGTGCCACCACACCTGGCCGCATTATTGATTTTAAATGTTTGTCGCTCTTTAGTGTGATAGTACACCATTAGACATGTGCTATCCACGTGCCCATATGTGGCTCTGGAGAAAGATGGAGGAAGATATTCTACCTCTGAAAGGACACTACTTCTTCCTTTCCATTTTTTCTTTCTTTCTTCCTTTTGGCCAAGCAATCTTTATCTTGGAGATAATTAGGATAAAATGCCTCTGACAAATGAAATCAGTATAGAGTCCTGTTTCTTGGCAGCTTTTGTGGACATAGCTAAGGTTTTCAGAGGCCTTTAAAAACCATGGCAACAAATGCCTCCGAAGGGTAATCAAAGGCTCCAAATGGTTTTAATCGCTGGTGTTTTTTATGCTACCACTTGGAGCATTCTTCTTCACTTTTTTGTTCATCTGATTGAAATTAAATTTCCAATTTCCCTACTAAGTGGTTCTTCTGGTCATGGCATTGACTATTTCCATTAAAGTGGTAGCTTGTGCCCATGTATAGTGGTTAAGCTCATCAACAATCCATTAGAAAGCCCCATTTATGAGTGGCAATAATTTTCCACAAGAATTATAGACAGGCTTTAATGGGCACATATTCAAAGGGCATTAACTGGCCTTCAAAATTATTGCCTGCACTGTTCTCACGAGCCTTCCAGTGATGGTCTCTAGCCTTAATCCTCCCTGACTTCCCCTTTCTTTGTAGGAAACTACTGTTGACACCTTTTTACCCTTTTAAAATGAAAGACGTGTTCTCTGACACCCACTCGTTCAGAGGAAAATATATTCTGAAAAACAGGCAGACCCTTACTGGGCCATATCCTATGCTATCGCAGCACCAAACATGTAGACTAAACCGGTATTCACTTGTCTCAATTTTTATTTTGAGGGAAAAATATCATGCACAAGAAAGATCTGTTTCATAAACCTGTGGTCCCCCCTGTAGAACTTTTTCTTTCTTCCATGTTAATCCTACAACATGTTTGAGTAAGCAAGCAGATCTGATCCAGTCAAAGACAGAAGATACTCATTGCCAGAGGAAAGGAAAACACAGAGAGAAGAAGGAACTGCTGTTTTCTCCACATGTCCACCTTCCCTTAGATAAAATAAAAAGCTTTTTATTTTTCACGTGTTAAGAAATAAAGAAACAGGAAACACAATTTAATTATTAAATTACAACCTCTCCCTGTAAAAGGCACTTATTTTCTCTATTTGTTTGGAGAAGGAGTAAATGGATTTTAAATTTTGTCCAAATGAACATTATCCTTATCTGATACACTCAGCAGTTTCAAATCATGTACTTGAAGGTAAAGAGTGAATGAGATGGAATGGAGTCCAGTTATTTAAGAATATATAGATGAGCGACTGGGTTACATTTATAAATATGATCTGTGTGGTTGAAATGTAAATGCAATCATTTAAAATGTGGCTAGACCTCTTTATGATATTTCACTAAGTGATGTACAAAATATTCTCCTTATATGCCATAGAAGATAAATTATAGTTTGTAAGGTGATCGGATTTCATGATTATTTGTTCCTTTGACACCTTGGCACTAGCAATAAGGGGGTAGACTTGAAAATGATTATGCTTTGCTTTCCTATCAGCCGATGCTATGTGGTGCAATGAAATCACCGTGGAGATGGTTTTATTCCGATTCCCACCACACATATCACTGTTCGTGCTCTCCGAGCAGCTGTAGATAAGTCTGGTCCCCACTGTCTCTGTTCCAATCCTCCTTTCTCCTTCCTTCTCCCCTCTTACCATATACAACTGCGAACACTTCCTTGCTCACGTTCCTCAAATCCCTTTTCCCCAGAAAGGACTAACCTGTTGAGTTAAAGAATTTATATTTTTTTCTGTTGTTTTCGTACAACAGATATTTATTAAATGGCATTTCATAATAGCACCATAAGACATCCAAAGATGCATTGCCCACAATCTAATGAAGGAATCACATGATCACAGATGGACGATTATGATAAATCACACAGGATTTAAGTTCAGCACTCGGAGCTGCCCCAAGACCTTGGAAATGGAGAAGAGGCTCTTACAGAAAGAAAGGTTAGGAATTGAGAGTTCAGGGTGAGAACACTGCTCTAGAATAAACTAGTAAATGTTATGGAAGATATAGTGTCCCAACTAGTATCTGTCCAAAGATGTCACAGACATCTATTTCATTATAAATGTCCTTGAACTTGTTAGTCATTATTTTCTCGGCCCTGCCTGGTCTATGTAGCACAAGCATTAGATAGTATTTTAGAACAATGCATGCTTTAAAACTACTCATTACATAATTTTAACACATTCCAGACATACCTCTTTCCATTGTCATGAGCAAGAAGTCTCTGATGTATCCAGAGGTTGACAGATGTGTTCTGTCCAGGATGTGTGTGCAATATACTATTTCAACTTACTTTTGAAGCTTAACATGGGAATAACATTAACAATATATTAAGATACTTTTGTAGTAATATGTACTATAGTGATGATGGAAATAAAAGTGTTGTTTTATTATAATATACAGAAAAACAGTTGGTTCTAAGTAAAGATTTATTTAGGTAATTATAGCTTAGCATGTGATTTTTATGTTTATGATATTCTTGATTTTTCCCCTTAGTTTTAATTCTATGAGATATTTATGAAGGGTGTTTAAAGATTTACTTGTTTTATTATTTTTAAATTGTGTGTGTGTGTGTATTTATGTGTTGGTGTGTGCATGTGAGTGCAGATGCCCACAGAAGCATGATTGGAACTGGAGTGATTCTGAGCCTCCAAATGTGGGTACTGGATACTTTGCATGAGCAATCCATGCTTTTAACTAAAGAGTCATCTCTATGTCCCCAATGGCGCTTTGAACATTTGACAGAGACTTTATTTCCAAGAGTTGATCTTAGGCTTCCCTACAACATGAGCCATCGGGAGATGGTAAAGTTAGATACCCCATTTAATTAATAAAATCATGACAGTGATAACTGGTTTCAGAAAAGGCAGACAATTTGGTAAGTTCTCATCAATTATATTGCAGTGTTTGAAAGATTTCTGTTCTTTCCCCCTATATTCTTTCAAATACTTTCCTCAAGGTTGGTTCTTCTAATCAAATGCTGTGCACACAGAAGCAGAAGAAATATGTGAATCCAGATCCTGTCAGTGGGTTCCTTTGTGTCCTGTGCCTCCTGACTGTAAATCTGTGAGAGAAACTGAGAGACTGAGATATATGTTAGCACAATTTGGGGGCCAAAGTGCCCTTCTCCTTTTTACTAGTTTCACGCCCCCCATATCTCCTTATTAAATCAAATAAGGAGATTATAGTCACATACCTTAATTTGGACTCCATTTTTCTGAGAAATGGAAGTACTGTCCAGTGTTCTACATGCCAGCTGTTGCTTATAAAATGCTTTATAGATGCCTGCTTTTTCTGAACAGAATGCAAGAGAAAGGATTTGTATCAAATATTTTTATAAACATATCTCCTTTTATGTATATAGGTATATATGAGTATACATATTGATATATATATAAATATATGCATTAATATGTATGTACATTTTCTATCTACCCATCTACCTATCATCTTCTATGTATGTATGTATGCATGTATGCATGTATGTATATATGTGTGTATCTATCAATCTTCATCATCATTTATCTTCATTATCATTATCTATCTGTCTATCATCTATTTGTCATCTATGTAGGTACCAATCCTGTATTCTCCCTCCTCCCTCCTACCTATTTATCTGAAGTATGTATGGTATTTGGAAATGTGTTCTATAACATATAAAGTGTAGCTACCTATGAATTACAGGATCATGGATAGCCTTTGATTTTATTTCTCTGTATTGTTATCTTCTCAGTAAGCATATTTTCCTTGTGCAATAAAGTATCGTTTACAGATGTGCGCTGCAGCTGATCAGGTGATTTAACAGCTGCATGTTGAGTGCTCTTTGCTCACCTTGCATCCCACAAGGCTTCACTCTTTACTTTAAAATATCTTTATTTTGTTTGCAAAATGACAAGTTTGCACTTAAGTACAACTCATCTCATTAGTTGAGAGGCTGTGTAGAATTGTATTGAGTAGACACTGGGTAGTCGCCACAGGAGACTATTATTACTCCAGAATATTGAGAAATCATAGCAGAGGAGGTGAAGGACTTTGTGTTAGTAAAGCCATCAGAAATCTCAGTGGTTAAAGCTGCAGTACTGGCTGGCCAGGTGAATCATTTTAGTCAATCACCTCAATTGTGACATTTACTCTAACTATGCACCTTGTTTGGGAAGGAAGAGCCAGCTTTCTCGGAGGGAGCTAGGTTGTTATCAGTGTGACTTTGGTCACATACCTGCTTGCCCTGAGGTCTGCACATATCAGAAAGAGTGTTGTGTGTATGGATTA
Source organism: Peromyscus nudipes (assembly GCA_902168325.1). Lineage (NCBI taxonomy): Eukaryota > Metazoa > Chordata > Mammalia > Rodentia > Cricetidae > Peromyscus > Peromyscus nudipes. The sequence goes on from CABHPH010094867.1 coordinate 39,318, forward strand.
GATATATGTGCTCATTGGCCCAGAGATAATGCTTGCTCCTCCCTTCCATTGCTCACCCTTTGCTATGACTCAACATGGCAATGTCACTGTACTGGTTGGTTTTATATGTCAACTTGACGCAACCTAGGGTCATCAGAGAGGAAGGAGCCTCAGGTGAGGAAATGCCTCCAGGAGATCAGCTATAAGGCATTTTCTCAATTAGTAGTCAATTGGGGGAGGGCTCAGCCCATGGTGGGTGGTGCCATCCCTGGGCTGGTTGTCCTGGGTTCCATAAAAAAGCAGGCTGAGCAAGTCATGAGGAGCAAGCCAGGGGAAGCAAGCTGGTAAGCAGCACCCCTCCATGGCCTCTGCACAAGCTCCTGTCTCCAGGTTCATCCCTGCTTGAGTTCCCATTCTTACTTTTTCCAGTGATGGACTATGATCTGAAAGTGTAAGCCAAATAAACCCTTTCCTCCCCAATTTGCTTTTTGGTCATGGCGTGTCATCCCAGCAATAGAAACCCTAAGACAGTCACCAAAGTAACTTATAAATGAACTCTAGTAACTCATTCCATCTCACTTCTTTGATTGGGATTAATATAACTTTTATTGTGAAAGCAGTTGGAAAAGGGTGTGAAACTTACCTTGAAGCACCTGAAAAACTGGAAAGAACAGAGCTATCTATATTGACTTTAATGGATCAGCCAATGTAATGTCAGTCTTTTGCGGCCTCCTCCTGTTCCTCTTCTTTTTTTTCTTCCTCCTCTTCAACTCCCTCTTTTGTACCCCCCTCTACTGAAAGTAAATCTAAGTAAACTCAAGGTGCTCTCAGGTCAGAAACTTTCCTGTTAGCTGGTCTTCTGGGGTTATATCAAAAGCTCCAGGGAATCTGAGCTCAGCACTGGTAACTCCTGGTTACTCCAAGGTCCCATCAATGGTGTGCCTAGAGATATGAAGGGAACCTTTTTTACGCTAATGTGCCTTTAAAATGAGCGTCCGTCCCTTTTCCTTCCTAAGAGCAGAAAGGAAGTATTCTGTTGCATTAACACAAGTTTTGGGAGTGTCTTTGTAATTTTCTTTGTAGAGATATTAAATTTTCCTACACGATTCCCACAATGCTAGGCCTCTTTCACTGAAGTTAATTGTAGCTTCTGAGGCCATGCAGGCTTTGTGAAACGTCTTTCATTTTCAGACCTTTTCAAAGGAGATCTTTAAAAATAACAATGATAATAGCAACTCTACTAGTGAGTTGCTTTGCTCTTGGGCTTTGCCTCCGGTGAAATATGTGGGAGGGAAAAAAGAAACTGAGATAAACGAGTGGAAAGAATACTGGATGGGCCAGGGAGGCCAGAGAAGGATCGCAGATATTAAGGTGGTGGGTGATGTGGCCAGACCTAACTTTGCAGAAATAAACTTGGCTTTTCTGAAGGAGGGACACAGTGAATGGGGGGGGGGCGGGGACAGAAGTAATAGATTTCCAGTCGACATGGGTTTAAAGACATGCTGGAGACGTTTCTGGGGGCATTGAGTCAGGAAGCTGATACTCATTTTTAAGAATGATACTTTTGAGGATAGCTCAGCAGGGAAGGGCTGGCTGGCAAAGCCAACAATTTGAGTTTGACAGTAGAAGGAGAGAACTAACTCCTGCCAACTGTCCTGTGACCTCCAAACACCTGCACACTCACATGCACACGTTAGATAAATACATATTCAAAAATTAATGAATCTATTTGAACAGTGAGCTTTGGGGGCAGAAAGGGTTCTGAAACTTGTTCTGGTTCCCACATGCACCTCTTCATCCTGTCTGCTTATGGTAATTAATCTGTGAAATAATAAGATGGCTATCTTGATTTCAATGACTTCATTTTACACCCTAAAGAGTTCAGTTTTGTATTTTAAGTAGAAGTGAGGCCCAGTCACACTTGGTCTGGTACTGTCTTACTTGTGACTTTCCTGAGAGTGTAACTGAATCAGAGATCACTGATTTATGGATCATGGTATAAAGCCACCTAAACTTATAGTAGAGTATTTGAAATTAGAAGGGGTAGGAATTAAAGACTGAATCACTTGCTTAGAAGTCACAAGTTAGATTGATTTGTTTCCCCAGGGCTTGGTGGAGGTTTGTTTCTTCCTTCGAAATTTGTCTTTGTTTCAGTTACCAATTAAATCTGGTGAATGGCTATAAAAAGGTCTGTGGGTCAGGTTAGAGAATCATTTTTCTAAGCAAGGCTTTATAGAGAGTCATGTGTGTTAACTTTCTTTTTTACTTCCTTTCCATGCTTTTTGTAATTTTCATGACTTATCATATACAAAATAGTACACATAGTCTTTACTCTTAATATATTTTTGCATTTTAATTGAGATCATATTTTGTCACAATTTATAAAATATGGTCAATAAAACTATAGTATGGAAATTGTTTTACTATAAAATTACAGTTACCTTTATTATTAGAAAATAATTTCATGAATTAGTTAGGGGTTCTAGTTTCAAACCTCAACTGAGATGTGCTTTGATTGATGGCAATGGGGAAGAAATGGACGTCTATGGGAGACTCTGTGAGTGTCTTGCCTATCCTCACAGAGGCCTGGGATATAGCAAGCGTTCACTCTCCAGGGTGCTAGGGCCTTGGGACTGGGTGGGATCTCCTCTTTGCCTCTCTTTCTGCCAGTGTGGCACATTCGTTTCCCATCTGTCAGTCTTCATTGGCCATCAGCTGGGAAGCAGGGCTGGCCACAGCTGTCATGCGTCATAGACTAGGACGTTTTTCCAACTAGCAAATATCAGTGAAGGACCCTGGCCTTTCTCTGATCTGGGGTCACATCCCTGGATCAACTGGCTGCTCTTAGGAGGCCGAGTCACACGTGCAGAGTCACTCCTGTGGGAGCATTGTGAGTCAGTTACACTCCTCTTAGCACCTGTTTCTGGGGTCTGTGACACCAAATGTTTGTCAACTTCCATTTCCTCAGATGTAAATGTCACAAGGGTCCCAGCTGTGCTGATCAGAAGTCATTCCGGCCTATACAGCACTCTGAAGAGCCATCCTCATCTCTGTTCCCAGTTGACTCAGTCAAGCACTTGTTAATATCTTCCTGCTTTGAAGCCAGGCAGAGCAGCTAACTGTCACCATTCTGTTTTGCTGTCTGCCTTCATCTTTGGCTCTTTCACACATTGAACTATTTTGAAAATAAAATTATAGGTTTTAAGACTATATCCTGATACTTTGATATACATAAGCATAGTAAAATGGCTACTGCATTCAAGCATCTCCCATATCAGTTTTCTGTTCATGGTAAGAGCACCCGAAATGCACTCTCAGCATTTCCGGGCTTCAGCCCTCTGTTCCTAACTATCTGCTGTGTGATCTATGGGATTACTACCCTACAGAAAGGTAATGCAGTACTTACTAGCCTTTATCTTTTACTGATCTGTCTTCCTTGCCATTGAAATTGTATTTGGAGTTGGGATATTAACACTTTAAAAAGGAGAGCCTGTCATTGTAGGTAGTAGTATTAGTAAACCTTGAGGCCATTGTTCTAAGTGACATAAGAACAATGCCCTTTGCTTCTTAACAAACAGCACCTGAAAAGTGCCTACCAAAGCTGAAAGACCTGTTTCTAAAAAGATTTAATTACATTTATTTATTTATATGTGTGAGCGTGCATGTGCACACACAACATGCCATGCTATAGATGCTGAAGAATGACTTGTGTGAGTTAGTTAAGTCCTGGGGATCGAACACAGATCTTTAGCTATGGTAGCAAGCATTGCTGTGCCATGCTGCCAGCCCTGGATGAGAGCTTTTAAGAACTTGGATTTCTACCTCTTCCCTGTGGTTTTTGCCTGAAGATTATTTGGTCTAATCAGGGAGAGACAGTATACTTTTGAGACTGTTCAGATATCAAGGACATGGTTTCTTGCTGACGTGGAGGTCTTAGAAAACACCATGAGTGAGCTTTCTTTTTCTGTAAGCTTTTGTTAACTTTTCCTTAAATATTAAAAGTTTTGTAAACTTTTCCTTAAATTTCCTTAAAATACCCTTAAATAACAATGATAGTGTTTAACTCGAATAGTAGAGAATTAGGAGTCAGTGATTTTAAAATTTAAATTTTTTTGTTGGCCATATTGTTGAAATATACCCTGTCTTGTGGCAGGGAGGGTTCTTTTGGCTTGCCACATTTTCCCTAACAAAACTAGGAATGCAACCTTCTCTTTCTATAGAGAGTGGCCTCTGACTCTATGTGAACTTAGCATTTGTAGTAAATTAAGAAAAACAAAACCACAATACCTTTTATAATGGCTACTTCAAAGAAGAGTTTGGAGTTGCAGTGGATCTTGAATCAGTGGAAAGGGAGTAGGTTGCAAAGGAGTAATTATACCACATTTAGCATGTCTTGAGATAGATTCTGTTAAATACAATTTCATACTTCTTCCCTGGGCTCATGTGTCAGCAATGAGGAAACTTCAGGTAGCAGGAATCAGGTAGATGTGGCTTTTTCTGCAGCTGGGCTCAGTTGTTTTGGGGTTCTTCTGGCCACAGATGGCTCTTGTCTTTTTACTTCTTTATAAGATAAGAAAAAATTAATCAGAATGTAATTGCACCCTCCAATATACTTCCCTCATGTCCCCTCTAACCCCTTCCATGTCTCAAATCAAAGACTTCTTTTTCTTTGCTTATTATTCTCTCTCTCTGTCTCTCTGTCTCTCTCTCTGTCTCTCTCTGTCTCTCTCTCTCTCATACACACACACACACACACACACACACACACGCACACACACACAAATGAATAAATACATAAATACAACCTGATGATCCACTTAACGTAACTTATGTGCATGATTCCAGGGTTGACCATTCGGTATTGGATGACCAATTAGGGCCTCATCTTTGGGAAAGACTAATTAACCCTCTCTCAGCAGTCATTAGTTGTCTGTAGTTTTTCTGTCTAGTGCTAGGGCCCCATGATATTTTCTTCTTCCCCATTAGCATGTCTACTGGTATTTTTTCAGGTCTTATTTATATAGCCATGGTAATAAGGTATCATGGGTGTAGCCTACTTGTCATTTCTAGGAGAAGAATCTTACAGCAGGCCTCCTGGTCCTCTGGATCTTACAGTATTTTTGCCCTACCTTCCTTGATGTTTTCTGAGCTCTAGGTACAGGAGCTTTATTGTAGATGTATCAGTTAAGGTTGGACACCCCATGATCGGTTGATGTATGCATTTGGACCAGTTATGGCTTTCTGTAATGCTCTCCATTTTCTGAAAAGAGAAGCTCCCTTAATGAGGAATGAGAGCATCACTTATCTGTGACGATAAGGATATGTTTTAGAATGCAGTTAGGTATTAGGCTGATATAATAAAGTGCTGGTAGTAGGTTCTTCTCTAAGATTATGACCTCACTAGCCCTGGATAGTTGATAAATGACAATGTTTTCCCAGTGGTGTGATGAGGGTAATCTGAGATGATGTTCTCAAGAAGAAGTGTGACCACACTGTCTGGGGTGGGGGTCTGGATGCTCAGGAAGTTGTGTTTCAATGACACTTCTGCTTTTGCTGAATGACCATCAGATGTTTACTTTGCCCTTTGCCAGGCTGCATGGCAACTGTAACATACCTCATAGAAATTGTCCCCAGCCTTGAGGACTATGAAACACAAGGACTAATCATGCCACCTAGGATGAAATTTATCATGCAAATCACTACATGTTTCTTCATGCATCCTGTAACTGTCCAGTGGCTGTAAGATGAACCAAAACTTTGTATTCATTGACCACATCTGTTATTTCTTCTTCTTTACTCTTGAAATTACGTGTGGAATTGAAATAGTATTAATTAGAAAGGAGGTCTTATCATTTGCAGGAATGTGGGGAAATCTTAAGGCTATTGTGCTAAGTGTCATAGAAAGAAAATTGGCCACCATGGGAACTAGCATTGATTTATTCCCCTTAGTTAGAAGAAATTGTTGGGGTTGATAAAGTTGATTAGCTGATATTTCTTTTCTTTTTCTTTTTCGTTTTTGTTTTTGTTTTGAGACAGAGTTTCTCTGTGTAGCCTTGGCTGCCCCAGAACTCACTTTGTAGACCAGGCTGGTCTCAAACTCACAGAGATCCACTGGCCTTTGCCTCCTGAGTGCTGGGATTAAAGGCATGTACCACCACCACTTCTCAATTAGCTGATATTTCTCAGGATGATAGACAAGCTATTTGTTTATTTATTGTTGAAAAGAACTGAGTCAAATTTTAAAAAAAGGAACAATGTCTGAACTCATGCAACAAATGTGCTAGGGAAGCCCCTGTTTGTGGAATCTTAAATGCCTGACTTTTCCGTTCTTACTTTTCCATCTAGGCAGAGTTTTGCCTATAAAAAAAAACTTGGGAGAAACTCCCAAAGACAGATGAAGTTCTTAGTTAGGATTTTGTGAATCAGGAGTCCATTAAAAAATGTGATCCAACAGTTTGAAGGACCTCTATATCTCCATATTCTGCACCACATCTGATCTCAGTCAACAATCTTTTCCATTCCCCTTAAAGCATCAAAATGACCCTGAACTGGAACATGAGTTTACCCTTGACTCTGAGGGACCAGGACTCTTGGCAGAACCCTGCCAAGGTCTCTGCATATTTATCCTGTCTGTCAGAATGCAAGAACATTTTCTGTTCCTTGCCTCTCAAGATGGGAACACTTTGAAATTCTCTCTACCACTTCTGGACACCAGGGTTTGGTCTTTATAGGAGCTGAAGTGGTAAGAAAGCTTGGAGAACTTTCTGGAAGCAAACAGTGCGAAAGAGAAAGGCCATGATGTCAGAGGAGTGCTGCCTGCTTTTGAATTAATCACCCCAACAATTACACCTTCCTGTTCTTTGTTTGATTCCGTTCTTTTACCCCATGTTTCCCTTATTTTTTTTCCCCCATGGCCCCCTTCACCTCCTGGAATCAAAGGTCTTGGGGCAAGGCACCATGTTCTTAGGGTGATCAAAGTCCGGTGCTGGACATCACAAGAGTAGGAGCAGCAATTTCAGAAGGTCCTATTTTGGGCTGCACAACAGCACTAACTTGTGTGCAGAGCTAGGAGAACATTGCTGAAAGCGACTTACTATCTCTGGGGTATTGTGGTGAGGTGATGGTCACTGATCCCATCATGCCTGCCTTTATCACAGCTGTTGACTTGATTCTGTGCCAGGGGCTTGAAACAACTGCGGTTTTGCAGATGGACTCCAGAGACAGGACACATTGGTATCATGTCCACATTTTCAGTAGATTGGGGTCTTGTGAGGACAGAGAGAATTCCTTCTGACTTCATTTTCATGTAGAAAAGGAAGCTGTCCAGGGCTGCTGTCTTTCCTAGAATTCCTTCTTTTAAAACATCTACTGGGAATACAATTGGATATTAGTAATGCTTTCTGGTTCAGAGAAAAGAATAAAAGCAAAATGACATTTGGATGTGGGTGTTGTCTCCAATAAGATCAATTAGAAATGACTAGTGTGAAAACAAAGTTTGGGGTACATGATTAAGGCACTCTTTTTTTGTTTGTTTTTTTGTGCATGCCACTTCATACAGATGTGGTTATGAAATAGTTGAAATCAGGGCCCACTGAATGTCCTCACTGGACTTTTAGGAATGTGTTCGCTAAGACAGCCAAATTTTATTTCATTTGGTTTGGCTCATTGTACTGGCTGTAAATCAGAAAATATTCATTTTAATATCCGAGTGGAAATTTATTTACAAACATACTGCTGCAATTATTTCTTCAGAGAGTATAAAGGGTTTTTTTGTTTAATTTCCTCAAAAATTTGCTTTCTAGCTTTTCTTTTCATTAATAGTTTGTGCTAGAATATGTTGAAGAGGTTTTCTAGAATTAAAAAAAAAATACACTCCCTGATCCCTAGATAAATATAATATCTTTTGTGTGATTTATCTTTCATGTTTGGTGAGATACGACAGAGCGTTAGGAATCAGAGTCTGGAGATGATTATGTTGCTGATTCTGTAATGCTCTTAAAAGATATAGTGATTTATTAAACTGTGGAATTATTATTGTAAGCAACAATTTAATGTTTAAGTATTCTGAGTCAGTATTTAGTTCCTTCTACGTAGCCAGCCATGGCAGGGTTCTACAAAAAAAACAGACTCACAAATGAGACAGACCTGTATTTTAATGATGGTTCTGCCTTCTACCAGCCAAGAGACCTTGAACAAGTTAGCTCCCTGGAGTCTCAGCTTAGGACTCTGTAGCTGGAGTAACCCAACTCAGTGTTTGTGATATTGAGATGAGGCAAAGAACTGGACTCACCAAGCACAGCTCCCAGTTTATGAGAAGCACATGGCCCATGCATGGTACTCGTCAGTCCTTGGCCACAGAGCACATGTGAGCACATGTGAGCACATCAGGACCAATTCACAGTCTCCAACTTCAATTCATTTTCCGGCTTTTTCACATAGATGCTTATGACAGCTCCAAGTTCATTTTTTTTTTTCAAACACACAGCAAGGTATACACAACAAAATTTTACTGCTTGAACCATTTAAATGATGTAGTTCAGTGCAATTAGGTCCATTTGTGTTGCATGAGCAGAACTTTATCAAATTGAACCTGTGCCTTTTAAGCAATAACGGCTTCACTTTCCAGTGAATCTTGATAGCTGCTCTGCTGCTATCACTGCGTATCTCTGTGAGTGTGACTATTTTAGGTACTGCATGTACCCAGAGTCACTTTGGTCCTTTTGTGTCTGGCTTATCTTAGCATCATGTTTTCCCGACTCATGCACACTGTCGTGCATCTTAGAATTTCATTCTTTTTGCAGGCTAAATGGTAATTCTGTTGTAGTTATATACCAGCTTTTGCTTGTTTATTCAAGTCAGTGGGCCTTGAGTTATCTCTGCTTTTTGGCTATTTTGAGTAATGTTGCTATTAGTGTCCAGCATACCTGTATCTGTCTGAGTTCCAGCTTTCAATCATTGACGTATATGAATTTCTGATGTCGGGGAGTGAGCCTAGCACGTTGTTCTGGTGTCATCTCTGTGGCCGCGATAAAACACTGACCGAAAGCAACCCAGGGAAGGAAAGGACTTGTTTTGTCTAATGGGTTACATCACTGAGAGAAGTCAGGGCAGGGACTCTGGCAGTAATTTGAAAGGCCTTTGCTGAAAGGCCTATGTTTAGCTAGCTTTCTCAGGACTCTTAGCCTAGGGAATGATGCTTCCCACAGTGGGCTGGGCTCTCTTATATCGAATAACAATCCAGGCAATCCCCAACAGTTGTGCCACAGGCCAGTCTGATGTGGGCAGTCCCTCAACCTCTAACCCCTCCACTCATCGAATCTGTTCCTGAAAGGGGAATGACTGGGTATTTCACCTCCAATTTCATTTTGACTTGACTTTAGTACTTCATTTACAACTGGACAGCTGGTTGATGTCTTACTGAACTCTCTCTTGACTTGTTTAGAATTGTTCTGCACCTCCTCTTTCCCATCCGCCCTCCCGAATCAGATCCTCCTGACTAACAGTAAGGACAGTGTTCAGGACTTCCTGGAGCAAAGCAGGAGCCTTTCACTTCTTCCTGTTCCTCTTCGGGCCCCAGGTATTTGGCAAGACGTTTAAATGTTCTCATCTTCTTTTGCTTCAGGTACTTTAGTACTACTAAAAGATGGTTAGTACCTATTTTGATATGAGTTTTTCTTGGGCATAATTATGAATCCTCCTAATCCTTCATCTTTTTTATGTCAGTCATTTTACTTTCCTACTTTCGCTTAAAATCCTTTTGAACTCTTTCCACCCTATTCAATCCCTTGACAGTCTTCTGTGTCCTCTGTTGGTGGCTCCAACACCACCACTGTTTGAACTGTTTTCAGTTTTGCCTGGCTTCGCTCAGAGCATTCCCTTCTTTTGGTACTAGTGATGGATGTGTGTGACAGTGCTAAGATGAAACTCCACTTAATGGGCAGGGGTCAACTTGGGATTTTCCCATTTTTCTTTAGGATTTAAGGTAGTTACGCCTGGTAAATCATATCCGAGATGTGACCTGTGCCCATCACCCTTTAATGAAAGTCTTTTTTTCTTATCCCAATGTCCAATATCAGTTTCTTTTTGACATGCCTTTCATATTTTTTTAAATTAAAGGCTGTGACATCAGCTTGGCTATATTAATGCCCTGTTTTACTTTCTTATGCACAAGTATCCTGGATCTCATAACACCCATTGGTCAGATAGTTGTTGAGAATCCTACCATGATTGCCAGCAGGAAAATAGATACTGTTCTTGAATGAAGATCTTGTTAGACAAGTTTAGGCTTCTGTTTATGAAGGTTGCAGGGATAGATGAGTTCAGTCTCTCATGTGAGGGAGACCTTGATTCAAAACTCATCTGTTTTGCTGAGTGCTTTAAAACCTTTATCAAAAGCCTACCACTGTAAACTGTGGATTAATATAATTCCTTTTTCATAGTCACTGGGGGATTAAATTAAAAAATCCATGTATTACACAGCACTTGGTACCTCATGCTTAGTATGGAAACAGTTGGTTATCTTGGAGAGAATGATCAGATGAGCTTGTGAAAGGGTCTCTGTGAACACGTTAAGGAGGGCAGGCTCTTTCCAGGATGCAGCTGCTTATGTCTGCCTGGTGCCTATTTTGTGTAGCAGAGCTTTGACAATCTGCCCATGGGTTCTATGGTTTTCTCAAACACCACAACCATGTCTTGACATGTTTTCTATACCTTATCACCTTAAGAGTAACAAAGGTGTTCCCTCTCACTCATAATGGTTTGACTCTGTTTATTAAGTTTGACAGTGGTGTGAAAAGTTTATATATTCACCAGAAGTTCTTCAGATGATGAATTTTGATTCTTTCTCAAGCCAGAAGTGTGCAATTTGACTCTGTTGTTCATGATGGGCAACATCGGTGATCACAACTTTAGGTAACTACATGGGTGAAAGCTAGACTTTAGAGTGCTTTGTTTTAGAAAGCCAGGGTGCTTGGTAGGTCTGATGTGTTAAACACACTCTTAAGTTGTGATGTTTAATGTACAACAGGTTTATTGGGATATAATGCTGTCTTAAGTCATCGGATGTTTGTATAGCCTTTTACTAATGAATTAAAATGCCAGTTTTCTCTTGTTCTGGAGGATCTAAATGTAAATCTAATGCAAATCCACACAGGATTCAAAGCTGTATTTAACACTCTACAAATACATACTGATGCTTGAAGAAATAAATCCAGATTTCATTTCTTCTTTGGCAATTTAAACTATTCAGGCACAACTTCTGGATGCTTCAAATTCTAATGAACTCTTGTTAATTTTATCGAAAAATGTGGTAATATCTCTGATAAAAAGAAGGTGGAGGTAGCCAGAGTTCATAAGTATAACCTAAATAAATGGATCAGTGAGATATAAGAGAATAAGATGATGTGACGTAAATAACAATGGCACGTTACTTGTGGGCCAGGAAGTAAGAACACTTTTTGCACAAGCTTAAGGACCTGAGTTCAATCCCCACAGCCCACAGAATCCAGATGAGGTGTCTGTCATCTGAAATCCAAGCACTCTCATGGTGAGATGGGAATCAGGGACAAAATAATTACCCAGAAGCTCATGGACCAGTTGGCCTGGAGGGCACATGTTGGAGAGATCCTGCCTCAACAAGGTGGAAGGAGAGGATTGACTCCAGAAGTTGTCCTTTGACCTCCCCATGTGCACTGTGGTGTGGACACATGTGCAATAACAAATAAAATATTTTAAAAAGTGTTATTGGGGTTCTCCAGTGTGGTTTTGGGGCAAGATTGGCTACAACTGGCTTTTATTTGATGTGTGGGCATTAAACATTGTAGATTTCATTTATCCTCAAGAATTCACTTTGATTTACATGCCTTAAAGCATGATGAGTGATTGAGCTGAGTGCTCATCTGTGTGAACAAGTATTAGGTATTTCTTGCTCATTTTGTTCTGAGTACTTGTGGTAGTTTGGATGAAAAATATCTTCTGTAGGCTGAAATATTTGAACACTTGAGCACTAGTTGGTGGCACTATTTGGGGAGGTGGCACAGTCTTGTTGGAGGAAGTACATCACGGGGTGGGGGGGGGCTTTAGGAATTTGTAGCCTTGGTCCACTTCCAGTTCACTTTCTCTGCCTCATGCTTCTGGTTGAAGATGCGCTCTCTCAGCGTCTTCTAGCTGTCAGCTGCCATGCTTGCCCTAATATTGTGATACTTTCAGTCTTCCTCTCTCTCTCTGGAATGATAAGCCCAAATAAACCCTGTCTTCTGTAAGTTGCTTTTAGTTATGGTGTTTATCACGGCAACAGAAAAATGACGAACACAGTGATTATTTCCTTTATAGAGCCCAACCTGTCCCCTCCCGAGACCTGAGTTGCACAGATAGGTTGGTGGAGAGACAACTGGGGCTTTAGCATGTTTGCTTGATTCAACTAAAAGGTACTCACCGAGTTCTGCTCTGTGCCTGAGGATGTGGTGGGCACAGTGGGATAGTGAGCCAGGTGCGGTTCATTGCCTGCTAAGCCTAAACCCATCTGTGGATTCAGACAAGCAATTAAAAGCCAGTGTGGTCAGTGTGATGCTGGGACAAAGTGAGCTTGGCTGTGGGAGCAGAGCTGCAAAGGAGCCTATTCCTTGAATGGTGCACTTGAAATATGAGTAGCCGTCGTGAGTCATGCTCCTCCATGGATACCGGTGCACTGTCCTTGGTGAAGTAAGTAACCCTCACCCATGTGTATGTAGGAGACCCCAGTTAAATGCAGAGGGCCACAATAAAAGGACACGAAATAGGCAGACTTGGAAAGAAGAAAGGGGAGGGGGTAAGAGAGGATATTGTGCATTTGGGGATGGGGGACTTGGATCAATGAACATTATATAGGTAGGAAACTAATGAGGAATAAATACATTTTTAAAATAAAAAAAATGTTGGGAGTAATGGAGGAAAAGAGAAATGAAGGAAGATACCCCAAGTCTACCTCTGTCTTCCTGTACACCCCCATCCACACACAGTTACACATATACCCCTTCCCTCTCTTCCTCACTCACACACACATTTGTATTTATTTAAATAACTGGCTCTGATCTGAAAAAGAATTAGAATAGTTGACTCGACCTCTTTCTTGGTGTCTCTGTGTGTGAGACCCACTTCACAGTGGGTAGTGAAGCCACACACACAGAATCTTCTCACTGTGAGAAGAGAGGGACTGTGGATGCACGGAGGTGGTCACTGTATTAGTTACTGTTCTGCTGCTGTGACAAGCTGACATAGCTACTCAGCAGAGGAATGATTATCTTGGCTCACAGGTTCAAATGATCTTAGTCCTTTGTTGCAGGGCAGCGAGGCATCATGGCAGCCTGGCTTGATCTGTGGTGGTGGGAGTCTGAGGCAGGGCCTGTCCGCTGGTGTCTGACTGGGAAAGAGAGAGTGAGGCTTGGCCAGGTTTGGGTGTAACTTTCAAAGATCCACCCCGTGGTGACCTGCTTTCCCCAGCCAGGACCCACCTTCTAGACAGCACCACAAGCTGGAGAGTATGAATTCAAAATACAAGCTGTCGGGGAGCATAGGAGATTCAAACCACAATGGTTAGTCTGAGTGGTAATGCCAGTTCCAAAGGATCTGTGAGTCAATTTTGATGAATGGATGGATGGATAGGTGGGTGGGTGGATGAATGGGTAGGTGGGTGGATGGATGGATGGATGGATAGATGGATGTGTGGTTGGATGGATGGATGGATGGATGGATGGGTGGATGGATGGATGGGTGAATGGATGGATGGATGGATGGATGGGATGGATAGGTGGGTGGGTGGGTGGGTGGATGGATGGATGAATAGGTGAATGGATGAATGGATGGATGGGTGGGTGGGTGGATGGGTAGATGGATGGATGGGTGGGTGGATGGATGGATAGATGTTGGGTGCACTGACAGGCCTAAAGCCCACTCCCCAAAAAAAGATTTGGTCTGAGGTTGCTGCTCAAATGCCCTGAGGAGAAGGGTGACAAAAGGAAAAGTCCACAGTATTAGATTTCTCTCAAGCTACTGTTTGTTTTAATTAGGTCCTTGTTTATCTTTCTTTTGAGTGTCTGGATATGAAACGTTGTTTGTTTTAATAACTAACAAATCTAGGCCTTCTGAGCCATAATAATAAAAAAGAAAACAGCTGCCATGGGAGAATAAATGAGAGAAGGAAAAAGTCAAGAGAAAGGAATCTCAGAGAAGCCGAAGGAAAAGTCCACGTGTGGCATGAGCCCCGTGTTTCTTGGGAACCAGCTTTACCTGGCAGTTCTTGCTTGTAGGTGTCCCCGTATCCTGTGCCTACACGTCCCACTACCCGAGCTGTATGTTCCTCCAAATGACTTTTATTTAATTTTTGTATGTGTGGGATGATGATGGGACCCAGTTCTTGTATATGCTAGGCAGGTGCTCAACCACTGAGCGACATCCCCAAGGCCTCACTTTTTGCTCTTATGAGAAAAAAATAGCGTTTCCTTTTCTAACCCTCCACCTCAATATTATGTTTTACATGTATCATTCTGTAATTCTTCCAGGATTATCACAGGGTCACAGCTTCTTGTCTCAGCAGTTAAATTACTGCATGTTTCACTCATATAATTGAGTTGGTTCTCAAAAATTAGTTCTAGTTCAGTACAATCTTCTCATAAATTATTTTCATAAGACCAAATAGGGTTTATAAAGGAGTCAGAGAAACCCTTGGTTTAACATCAGGCATTTACGGAGTTATTAAAAGGGAAAAACAGCTTTGTTGCTTTTTATCTAATATCAGTTGAAGACTTAAAAATAGTCATTGCTGGTGTTTGGTTAGGGAGGATTTGTTTTGGCTGAAGAGAGTAAACTTGTACTACTTAGTAGAATCTTTTTCTAGTCAGCGTATTGATCAGGCATCTTAACTGATTTTGAGCATTGTCATAAAAGACCATAACTCTGGGCCTCTGCTCTCATTCTTGCTAAGGGATGGAGTCAACTGCACGGATCTGGTGCATTTTATATCTTCGACATGTTAGTTCAAGAATTTCACCTGGTTTCCTGATGATAGCCATCTAGAGTGGGCAGCCAATCCAAACAGAGAGGCAGCCAGTTGGTTTCTGACTCTCTTCAGCCTTCTCTCTTCTTCTGGCTTGCAAAATACCTGGTTGTCAGAGAGAAAGTGAGTCAGCATGGTGTTTGGTTTAAGTAGCTACTAAATGTTTCTTCTGTGGCTTAATACTGTGTTCTTAGTTTTTTTGAACTAAAATAGATCAGTGTATTCCATGTAAACACCAGAGGAGGTAAAACACTAAAGATTTCCTTAGGGCATCAGAATAATGAACCATTTACTTATAGTTTGCTGACTCTAAGCCCAGATCAACTTTGTTTTTCATTCTATGCTTTCCTCACTTTCTCCCTACTAATAAAGACAATTAAAAAAAACCCCACTGTTTTTAGGCAAAGTGGTGTGTGCCTTGACTCCAGGCAGATCTCTGTGAGTTTAAGGCCATGTTGGATGATATAGTGATACTCTGTCTTTAAAAAAAAAATCACTGTGCCTGGATTTTTGAGGCAATGTGCGGTCTCTTGCCAGAGTTTCAATTTTTTTTTTTTTTCCGAGACAGGGTTTCTCTGTGTAGCTTTGCGCCTTTCCTGGAACTCACTTGGTAGCCCAGGCTGTCCTCGAACTCACAGAGATCCGCCTGGCTCTGCCTCCTGAGTGCTGGGATTAAAGGCATGCGCCACGACCGCCCGGCCAGAGTTTCAAATTTATAGCCCTGCTTACTGTCTTCACTAGTCTGTCTTATGCAATCAAAGAATGAAGATGTTTGTTTGATCTGAGGCCTATTTACATGATAGCTTTTGTAAAATACATCTAAAAGATGGAGTCTTGCATTTCTTTTCAAATCCCCCCTCCCCCCATCCTGTTCTAGTTGAGTCTGGTTCTTACATTGCAAAAGGGGCGAAGAGCCTGAGTTCCAACAGTTCACTAGTTTGTGTCTTGCCCTTAGTGAGCAAGGCAGTAGACACCTGTGTGATGACTCTAAGTTAGCATGTGGAATGTATTTTTGCTTTGTTTTGAGAATGGAAAACAGGTCATTCCCTCAGTCCTTAGTCTAAATTCAAGACTTTCCCCTACAAAATGTTTGGCATTATGTGTGGACTTCCCATGGGAGCAGTTAATGAGAAGTAACTAAGTGTAGAACCAATAACTTGTGTTGAGCCACTCAAGAGAGGTGAGGAAAAGTAACCCCAGAGTGGACTTCTGAGGAGTCCAGTTGGGTAAAAAGGGCATTGATGTAAGGTGGAAGTTAACATGCATGGACGGGCTTGTATAGGCCCAAGGCCAATGAGAAGCATTTGATGGAGAGAACCAATATAGAAAGGAAAGGAAAGAAAGAGGATTCATAATTAGATGACTTGATCAACCTGAGCACTGTCTTTATCCCTTGACATTGACTCATTTCTAAAGTCTTAGAATAATGGGGCAACAATGATATAATATTATATATGTGTATCATTATCTTTTCTAGCTTAGATAGGAGGGAGATGGCCAGAAGCTTAATCAGCATCCCTTAGCCAGCACTTGACAGACTAACTTCCGCTCAGCCTTCCACTCTGAGCTGAGTTTAGATATTCTGCAACTCATTTGAATATCTAATGAATTATAAAGATCCCTCATTTTCTCTGAAGTTCTGAAAAGTTTGATTTATGACAGTTCTTCTGACATTATTTTGTGAGTGGCCTGAGAAATCCCATAAAACCCAGGCCCAAACCAACCCCAACCCAAAACAAAGCTTACAGAGAGAAACCCTGACCTTGTGGATATATGTTGCTTCTGACATTTTCCTGCAGAGCGGGGATGCTGTTCAGTGGCAGAGCACTCACCTAGCATGTGGGAAGCCCCTGGGCTCCGTTTCCTGCACCACAAACAAAACCCACAACACATTGTCCAACACCGGTCATGTGTAGGGGAGAGGATCTGCCCAAACCACTCCCAAAGCTGTCATCTGAGGCATAAATTAAAGATAACAGAGCTTTTGTTCACACGAAGCCAAGGCACGGCTCTTGAACACACCTTATAAACGGAAGTTTCTATGTCGATTCTGACTTGTTGGGTTTCCTGAAATGACACTGAGTTGATCTTCTCACTTTCTCTAGGACATAACGACTACATGTGTCCAGCTACAAACCAGTGCACCATCGACAAGAACAGGAGAAAGAGTTGTCAGGCCTGCCGGCTGCGCAAGTGTTACGAAGTGGGCATGATGAAGGGCGGTAAGTACGACGGCCTGAGGTGCCCATGCCAGGGGGCTGCTTGCAGTAACCCCAGAGCTGGCTCTTCCCGTTTCCGTACTTTATCTCTATTTTTATCTATTCTTGGGTCTGAAAAAAAAAACAAAAAACAACTTTTCCGGATGCATAGTATCTTCTTTTTATTAGAAGCAACTAGAACCAAGAATTCTAACATACCACTTCTTGCTTTATATTTTCAAGGTAAATATTACATTTTAAACCAAAGGTGTGTGGGAGGTTCTGGGTAAAGGAGGACACTTCCATGACTCACTCTGGGGAGGTGTTACAGTTACTGTTGATATAGCTAATTCTAGAAAATGGTATCAGGTGATGAACTTCCCTCAACTGAGACTCCCGTATGGGAGAGTGAAACAGCTGCTGTGTCTCCTTCTATCATTTCATGTTACTTAGGAAATCTGAATTTCAATCAAAAGCCATTGTAGAAGCCGAGTCGGCAGCCTTCCATAGCCCCTGAGTCTGGTGTGATGCTGGGAGTGGTGGGCAGGCTGCTGACTTTCAACATATCCCTGAGTACTCAGGCTGCGTGACATCGCTTTATCGTGTGGTCGCTGGTGTGTGGATACATATGCACATACTCTCCTGGTTTCTCATGTATTCAATCTCCCAGCTCTCTTGCATGGGACTCTGAAGTCCAATTTTCTTTAGGGGGATGGATAGATAATCCTACATGTGGTTATCTGAGAGATTCCCTTGAGTTCTTGAGTTGGGAATCTTACCTACAGAACATCCGAGTCTAGTCTTGGGCAGCCTTCACTGGAGTGGCAGAGAACAAATAGGTATTGCAAGATGGGAGTTGAGTCCCAGATGCACTCACATGTCTCCAAAGTGACATGAGGGAAAAGAAGCCATGTGGATTATCCTGGGGAGAAGCTTCTAGAAGCAGATGAGGCATGGGATGACCTAAAGCTGTAATAGAACAGGGCAGGTACATGTGTGGAAGTCAGAGGACAACTTCAAATGTTGTTTCTCAGGCACCATCCACTTGTCTTGTTTTTTTTTTTTTTTTTTCTTTCTTCAAGACAGGGTCCCTCACTGGCCTGGAACTGCTCAAGTAGGCTATATTAGCTGGCCACTAGACCCAGGCCTCTACCTGTCTCCATTTTACCATTGATGGGTGTATCATTAATAGTTACTTTGTCTCAACAGCTGGTGCACACCTTTAATCCCAACACTCAGGAGGCAGAGGAAGGTGGATCTCTGTGAGTTTGAGGCCAGCCTGGTTTATAGAGTGAGTTCCAGGAGAGCCAGGGCTGTTGCACAGAGAAACCCTGTCTTAGAAAAAAAAAAGTTACCTTGTCTCATTGCTGTGATAAAATACTCAGACAAAAGCAATTTAAGGAAGAAATGGTTGATTTTTGCCTCACTGTTTGAAGGTAGAGTCTAATATGGCAGAGAAATCATGGCATCATATGCTTGAGATGGCTGGTCATAATGCAGCCACAGTCAGGAGGCAGAAAATGATGGCTGTTCACAATCAGCTCATTTTTTTTTCCTTTTTATGAAATTTAGGATCTTAGCCCATGGTATGGCATTATGCCACAGTTAGGGTGAGTCTTTCCATCTCAATTAACACGGTGTAGAAACTCCCTTACAGACATGTGCAAAGATTTGTCTCCTTGGTCTTTATAGACTTGTCAGGCTGACAGTCAATATGAGCCATCACACCAGGATTACAAGCCCTCATGTTCAAACCCAGCTTTTTTCATGTGTGTCCTGGGGATCCAACTCACGTCCCAAGGCTTACCAGAGAAGCTCTTTGCCCACTGAACTGCCTCCCCAACACAGAGGAAAGCTAAGTTTTGACTGATTAATACCAGCGCAAAGACAGAAGAGGGGAAAACCAGGAGTAGCAATCGAGATGAGGGCATACTTGACCAGTACACAGCTTACTTATGGAAGATGTTCTATCTTTGTTCTTTGTTCTATCGCCAGGGTGAGACTCTGAACACAGCATTTGGAATCGTCTCTTAGTTATTGAAATGTTGAGTTTATGCTTTGTGTGAGATATGACTATATGCCTTAAATGCCTGTAAAAGCAACTTGAATTCAGAGGGTAATTAATTCTTAGAATTGAGCAGTCACATTCAGAAAATGACACTTTGGATTGTAAATGGATTCAATATTTAAGGAATTCGTCTTTCTTTGTACTGCTGGAAAATTAGTCAGGCTTAATTAAACTCCCAAGAAGCTTCCTGTGGTAACTTGATAAGTGACAGGAATGTGACAGCTTCGTGGAGAACATTTCAGGTAGCAACAGGAGAGCCCACGTTTCTCCTTGGCTAACTGCAGATAGTCTGAGCCAGGATTCATTCTCCCTGAAAGGTGAAAGGATCATTTTGAACATGTCCAGAACATTTTGAAAAAATGTTATGACAATAATACATTGAGCCCCTTCCTAAAAACTATTCTTTTCTTTTTTTTAAATCCTAATTATTATATAGACAGAGCCATCCTGGAAATCTAAATGATGCCCCTCATTTTCAGTCTAACAGGAATTCCAGTTTACAAAGGCATACGGCAAGTCTTCTGCTTTCAGATAGAAACGCAGATCATTTGCCTATGTTGGGCCAGTCTGTGTCAGCACATACTTGTACAGCTCAAAATGTATGTCTGTATTAGTGTTCTGGGGCTGCTGTAACAAAATGCTACCCACTGGGTATTTTAAATGACAAAAATTAACTTTCTCGCGATACCAGAAGCTGCAAGTCTAAGGTTCACATGGTGGTGAATTTGGTTTCTGGTGTAGGCCTCTCTTCTAGGCCTGAGGTGTCTTCATATAACATTTTCTCTGCCCCCATAATTCTCTTTCTTAGAAGGACAGCAGTCCTGTTGAGTTAGGGGCCTACCTTTCTGACTTCATTTAATCTTTTTAAAGACAATTTTTAATTTTTATTTTATTTTTTGTGTGTGGGTACTTTGCTTAAATATATTATCTGTGCATCACTTGCATGCCTGGTACTGGAGGTCAGAAAATGTCATCTGATCACCTGGAGTTGGAGGTACAGATGGTTGTGAGCTTCCATGGGGTGGGCAGGATTGAACCTGGGTCCTCTGAAAGGGTAGTCAGTGCCCTTAACGTCTGAGTCATTATCTCTTCAGTCCTGACGTCATTTAATCTTAATTATCTCCATGAAGGACCTGTTCCAAATATCATTTTGGATGCTAGACTTTCGATACATAACTTTTCCTTTTGGGGGTAAAATTCACTACTTACAACCTACTGTGAGAAAACACCACAGATCAGATGGCTTAACAGTAGAAATCAGCCTTGTCCTGGTACTGGTGGCTGGAAGCCTTTGGCCTGTTTGGCAGCTGTGGTTTCTCCTGGTGCCTCCCCTTGGCTCGCACCATGCAACCCCCCCCTCCCCTGTCCTCATATGACCTTCCCTCTGCCCACACACTCTCTTCCTCTTTTTGCGAGGACACCAGTTATACCGGATTAGGGACTTATCCTTATGACCTTGTCTAAGTTTAATTAGCTCTTCAAATGCCCTGTTTTCAATGACAGATACACTCTAAGGTTCTGGGGGTTGGGGCATCAGAATACAAATTCTGCAGGCATACAATTCAATATTTAGCAGTGTCTTTTTAGGGTCCCCAGTCGACTGCTCAGGGTCTGTCTATACACACTGAGAATGTGTCTTCCTGGCTGTTTCTATTTATATATATGTGCTTTGAGATGTGTTTTATCATAACATAGCCCATGAGAACATCTCATTTTAATGACCCATATAAAGTACCTTGTGTAAAGCATTATAATTTATCTCACAGGGTACCATACATGACCTCATGGCACGTATGTATCAACTTCTCTTCCATTAAAGACTTAATTTACAACTGGAAGTACTATTATAGCTAACTACAAAATTTGTACTTGTAAAAACACCTATGATTGAATAAATCTTTGCAGCGTTATCCAACATGTTCATAACCATCCAGTTTCTTAACCAGGCTAGATACCAATTGGGATGTTGAATCTCTACATATGTAGCAAGACAGTAATTGGATTTTAGAGTAGGGCTTGATACACTTACCAAAGATCTATTCTAAAGATCTAAGCATGCATGATTTAGCTACCTGGGGAGATAATTTTCATGTTAGGATGCCTGCTGTCCCAGGAGTGTCCCATCATGATCTAATTTGTTCTGAGAACTGTGGTTCCAGAAGATGCAACATTTAGGATGTGCAATTGGGATGCTTTTTCATCTTAGTGCCTATGCTAGGCTCTCTGTCTTGGTTTTTCTTCCTTCTTTGTTACTTAGTGTCTATTGTTTAGGAAGGTCTACTAACATCTATTGTTTAGGAAGGTCTTCCCTGTTGCCTCAGGCTGGGTTAGATTCTAGTGTTCACACTTGCACAGCATAGCTCTTCTGGGAGAGTCACTCACTATTATTAGAGGCTTCCCAGTGTCTGTATTCCTCTATAGTTCACAAATTCCAGGCTGGCTGTTTGGAGTTCTTTCTTTGCCCTGTTCAGTCCTAAAACAAGCCACACAGCAGAGATTTAAGAAATTTTCAGTGAATGGACTCAGTGTGTTTAAATTATGTGTTTAGGGCTTCTTATATGCAAGATATTGTGGGTAAGGAGAATATAAATAAGACCCTAGTCTCTTCCAGCACTGTCCTCACAATACAAAGAGAACATCTGCAGGTCATCAAAATTCAGAAGACATGTTGAGGCTTGACTGTGTTGGAGGATGGATGGTTCAAATTATAAAACATCAGAATGGGAGTCAAAACATCAGATAGTTGCTCCTGGATTTTATCCAACCCAGCAGATCACCCAGGCCATTTGATTTCCAGGTATACGTTATTTCTTGTGTGTTTGACAGTCTTGGCTAGTGGAAAGGGGAAGGCTTCAGATGTGAAACCCTGATTCGAACACTGGCCCCTCCTCAGACTTGGTAGGCAGTTCTGCTTGAATCACTTTTAAAAGCCATGCTGTTGTCAGCTACAAGAAGAGAGAAACATTTTTTACTCAACCAGTTTGTCTTAAAGACCACAAATGACAATATAGAAAGATACCTTACAAATTCAAAGTCCTACACAAGGTGAGTGATTACATCTCTTCCAAAGAACTTTATCATCTGCTTGCTGCTTTAATTTTTTTTTTTCGAATCAGAGGAAGATATTGGCAGGTATACATGTCTACTAGGTTAGCATATCAAATTCCTTTGGATGGTCAAAATCTGGCATAGACATATATGCCTTAACAAATCCTTTTGATGTCTATACTGTGTACAGTTGCATGATGAATGAGCTTTGTGGTTTATCCTTTAATTTTACTAGAGATTTACAGAGACTTGTCACAATAGACCCAAAGACAAGTTGATGCCAACATCCTCATTTTGAGGATGAGGAAATTACCACATGTTAATAGACGAGCAGAGTTTAATCACTAACTATTCTGGTTGGGTTTTATCATGCCTTGCAGTGAAATTTGAGACAGTAGAAGCAGTGAGTTAATCTTTAAGTATTTTGATGATGGTGTTGTCATCCAAGGTTCAGGATTATTCTAAAGTGATGTATACATATATTATTCTAAAGTGATATATATCATATATATATAAGAGTTACTCTATTTTATTCATAGAATAAATAGGAGCATGAGCTTTTTTGAGAGCTGTCAAGTGTTTGCTCAATAATGTCCACTATAATGTTTTCATATCTGTAGTATTCTGGGTAATAAAAGATAATGTATGATCAAAAAACCCCCACTATGTTAAAGAGGCAAGAAAAGTTTTTAAAAATGTTTAATTTTTATATCTGGAGTATATAATCATTATGACCAAAGTCTGCTTTTTTTGTTTGTTTCTTTTAGAAAACGTTCCTTATTGTTGAGCTTTTCATATGTACAGTGAAATATGATCATATTTATACTTCATTCTCCTCTCCAAGTTCCCAGTGTGGCCTTCCCAACTTCACAACTTTTTTGTTTGCTCGTTTGTTTTTTGACAACCCACTAAGTACAGTTAATTTTGTCCTTATATAATCAGGTGTGGGGCACTGAAATCTGTCAGTGGCCACATCCCTAAAGAAAAAAAAAAGATTCTCCTTCTTCAGCTATCAGATACCAGGAGTTCCTCAGTAAGGGGTGGGGCTTAGATATCAACTTCTCCATCTTGGCTGGCTTGATCGTGTGTAGGTCTTGTGCAGGTTAACCACAGCTGCTGTGCGTTCTTGATTATGATAGCCATGTCCAGAAGACAGCATCCCACAGCCCTTCTCCCCGATCTGCCTCTTACATTCTTTCCACCTCCTCTTTTGTTCATGGGTTATTTGTTTGGTTGGCAGGGTGTCTGTTTGTACGTGATTACCTTGCTCTTATGATTATAATACCTTGGAGTATAGCTTGAAGTCAGCGTGTTGCTCTAGCTTTGTTCTGTTTGTTCAAGATTGCTTTGGATATTTAGGACTTTTTGTTTACACATGAATTTTAGGATTATTGTATTTTCTGAAAATATTCTTGAATTTTTGATATAAATTACATGAATAAGTAAATCACTTTGGCTACTGTGGACATTTTAACAATATGGATTTTTCTAATCCACAAACTTTGAATATCTTTCAATTTACTAGCAGCACCTTCCTCAGTTGATTTAATTAATACTTATTTTCAGTACAGAACTCTTTTACTCTTTTGGATAAACGTATTATCTTTTATAGCTATCCTAGATGGAATTGTTTTATCAGATACCCCATTGTTACGGCATAGAAACACTACTGCATATTTGTAGACAGGATTTGACTATGTAGACCAGGCTGGCCTGGAATTTACCATGCAGCTCAGGTTAGTGGAGCCTTGATTCTTTTCTCAGTCTCCTGAGTGCTGGGTTCACAGGCACATCTCACCTCACCCAACTTACTATTGGATATTTGTATGATAATTTTATATCCTGAGATAGCACTCAATTTGCTTATTCTTTCTAACTTTTTTGTGTATAGTATTTAGGGGTT
>CABHPH010094874.1:0-14472 GCA_902168325.1 Peromyscus nudipes
TGGCTGCAGGACAGCTGGTATATGCCCATGGTGGTGGGGGCACCCAGCAGGATGGCTTCCGCTTCCGTGCCCACCTCCAGGGGCCAACGGGAACTTCTGTGGCAGGACCCCAGACCTCTGAGGCCTTTGCCATCACCGTGCGGGATGTGAATGAGCGGCCCCCTCAGCCACAGGCCTCCATTCCACTCCGCGTCACCAGGGGCTCACGAGCCCCTGTCTCTCGAGCCCAGCTGAGTGTCGTAGACCCAGACTCGGCTCCAGGGGAGATTGAGTATGAAGTACAGCGGGCACCCCACAATGGCTTCCTGAGCCTGGCTGGGGACAACACTGGGCCTGTGACCCACTTCACACAGGCTGACGTGGATGCAGGGCGGCTGGCCTTCGTGGCAAATGGGAGCAGTGTGGCTGGCATCTTCCAGCTGAGCATGTCTGATGGAGCCAGCCCCCCAATACCCATGTCCCTGGCTGTGGATGTCTTGCCGTCCACCATTGAGGTGCAGCTGCGAGCACCCCTGGAGGTGCCCCAAGCTTTAGGGCGCTCCTCACTGAGCCGGCAGCAGCTCCAGGTGATGTCAGATCGTGAGGAGCCAGAGGTAGCATACCGCCTCACTCAGGGGCCCTTGTATGGGCAGCTACTGGTGGGTGGGCAGCCTGCCTCTGCCTTCAGCCAGACGCAGGTAGACCAGGGGGAAGTGGTCTTTGCCTTCACCAACTTCTCCTCCTCTCAGGATCACTTCAAAGTCCTGGCTCTGGCCAGGGGTGTGAATGCATCAGCCACTGTGAATGTCACAGTGCAGGCTCTGCTGCATGTGTGGGCAGGTGGGCCATGGCCTCAGGGTACCACCCTACGCCTAGACCCCACAGTGCTAGATGCCAGTGAGCTGGCCAACCGCACAGGCAGTATGCCCCACTTCCGGCTCCTGGCAGGACCCCGATATGGCCGTCTGGTCCGTGTGTCCCAAGCCCGCACAGAACCTAGGAGCAACCGGCTGGTGGAACATTTCACTCAGCAGGACCTGGAAGAGGGAAGGCTGGCCCTAGAGGTGGGCAGGCCAGAGGGGAGGTCCACTGACCCAGCGGGTGACAGTCTTACTTTGGAGCTGTGGGCAAGGGGTGTACCACCTGCAGTGGCCTTGTTGGACTTTGCCACCGAACCTTACCACGCAGCCAAATCCTACAGTGTGGCCCTGCTCAGTGTTCCCGGGGCTGCTCGGACAGAAACAGAGAAGCCAGGAAGAAACACCCCCACTGGCCAGCCAGGCCCAGCAGCATCCAGCCCCATGCCCACTGTGGCCAGGGGCGGTTTCCTGGGCTTCCTAGAGGCCAACATGTTCAGCGTCATCATCCCTGTGTGCCTGGTCCTCCTGCTCCTGGCCCTCATCTTGCCCCTGCTCTTCTACCTCCGCAAACGCAACAAGACAGGCAAACACGATGTCCAGGTGTTGACCGCCAAACCCCGCAATGGCCTAGCTGGTGACACAGAGACCTTTCGCAAGGTAGAGCCGGGGCAAGCCATTCCACTCACAACTGTGCCTGGCCAGGGGCCCCCACCTGGAGGCCAGCCTGACCCGGAGCTACTGCAGTTTTGCCGGACACCCAATCCTGCCCTCAGGAATGGCCAGTACTGGGTGTGAGACCTGGCCTGTGCCCAGATGCTGCCCACCCTCCAGACCCACTGCTTCTGTACCCTGGTCTGGCCTGAGGATCTCTAGGGCCAAAAAGGACCTTGAGATGCCAGGGGTGGAGGGAGCTGGGAGACAGTCTGGAGATCCTGGAGTGGGTGGAGTCAAGAGCTGGAACTCTTCCTCACTTAGACCTATAGAGCCACAGGGGCCAAGGTGAGAGGCAGCTAAATTCGGCTCACTGCGGGGTGGGGGAAAACAGGGTAACAGCCTAGATAGGTCACAACTCTGGGTCCTGGGTCTGTGACCTTAGATAAGTCATATCTGACCCAGGCTGCCTAGAAGGTCAGGGGAAGAGAGCACCTTGGGTTTTCCACCCCAGCTCTGGCCGCCATTTCTTGTCTCTGAAGAACAAACTCTCCCTCTCTGGTGTTTTCCTGAAGCTGAATGGGGAGGAAGGTTAGTCAATAGATTAATATATTCGAGGTGCAAAGTGGGTGGGTTGCTCTGGGGCTGGTTAATTTAAGGCAAGAAAAGCTATTTAACATGGTGCTGGGCTAGCCAGGCCTGATGGAGCCCTGGAGTAATGTGGGATGGAGAAGGGTCTGAAGCCATTTACCCACAGAGCCCTGTGGTAAGACACTGAAGCGTCGGGGAGCAACCTGCAACGCTCGGACTGGGAATGTCAACGGCCACTCTGGTGGCCTTGCTACCCTCAAGACTAGGGAGAGGGCAAACTGGGGCACTTGATTCCATGGAGCCTTGATAAATGGTGCTTCAGAGGCTCAGAACAGCTGTGCATTGTTTGTGTTTGACTGTGCACTGGGCTCTTATCCATGGCAGCCTCACTCCCCTGGGGCAGGCAGGCCATGTGGCCTAGCTTCATGGGGGTGGGGATGGACAGATCTGGGCAAGCTCTTGAATTTCCACCTCCTGGGGCCTTCCCAAAGCCCTCCACTCTCACCTGTACAGCAGATGGGCTGTTTGTTGAGATGGGACCAAAGCCCTTTACTCGACAGGGAACTTCAGGGAAAAAAATAAAAATAAATGCTCCCAGCCCTAGACGTCTTAGTCTGGGTTTTGGCCTCCACAGCCCTCTCCTTCCCCACCTCCTTTTCCTGGGGTTGGGACAGCAAAAGTGAGGGAAATGGGGGAGCCTGGGAATGCCAAAGCTTGGGACACGGTGCACAAAGGAAAGACTTGGGCATGCAGACTTGAATGTGGAACCTTTCACTAGCTCCATCCTTCCTCAGGAGGACCAAGGTGCTTCACTAAAAGGAGAGGAAGCAGTGCAGGCCCAGGAAAGCCAGATGGGCCTGTGCTTGGCCCTCGAGCACACCATTCAGCTGGCAATGGGTCCTAAAATGCCAAGTCTCCAAAAGAAAGGCCATTGTGTGAGTTACAAGGCAGACGGAATCCTCGGGCCCTTCCTAAAAGAGGATGATGCCAGATCGGGTCCTGAGAATGGGCTGAAGTCGTTAGAAAAGAAACACAAAGCTGAGCTGGTGTCACTTGCCTGTGATCCCAGCATTTGGGAAGTGGAAGTAGGGAAAAGAGCTCAAAACCATTCTTGGCCACACAGAAAATTCGAGGCCAATCTGGGCTACCTATGATCCTGACAGAGAGAGTGAGAGCAAGAAGGAGACAACAGGTGTCTGAGCTCCAGGGGGCAAGTAGGATTTCTTGGGGCCCAAGAACAGGCAGGTTAGAGGTGAAGAACTGTAACCAGCCTTTGGCCGCTGACCTGCATCTGGGGACCAGGATGATATCTTGATGTGTCCCAGCATCTGTAACATTTGAGCCAGGAACGAGGACAGGAGAGAAGCCTCCTCCTCCTCACCATCCTGCTCCCAGACTACCCTGACTCATGGCATGATGCCCATTTTAACATCTGCCCCGCCTCACCAACAACCTCTACCCTCAGAGGCTTCAGGCAGGAAACTTGGAATCTAGGTGTATCACTGACATAAGGGTCTCCAAAGGAATAGGAGATCCAGGGAGACAGAATCAGGGAGGGTATGAGAGAGCTACACAGCAAAGTAATGGTAGATGAGACCCCTGAAGCCCAGCAAGGCTTCAGTGGTGCCTCACAAAAAAGCACTAACCCCCAAAAGCACTGGCCCCTGGGAGAGGGCCAGGGCTATAGCCTGGGAGTTAACTCTGGCCCCCAGAAATACTCTACATCTTAAGCTCCAAATACTATTTTCCTTTTATGAACTCCATGTCTCTGATCCCCAGGTTAGGAAGACCAAACCACGAGTGTCCCTCCACAACACTCACAGCTCTGCCTTGCCACTCCCAGGAAGTCAAGGCTGGATCCTCAGGGCCTTGATATCTGGGGCCAGTCTCCACCCAGAGTAACCAGCTCCCTGAAAGTGTAAGCAGAGATGTAGGTGACAGACCTGCCAGGCAGGATCTGCCCTCCTCTCCTATTTCCCCTAGAGGTCCGACAACACCCTCTATTCACACAGCCTGCCCGGCCCTGCCCCTAGGCACTGGCGCAGGCTGACACAGCCCAGGCAGGCTGACTCCCAGCCAGGGCTAGGTGGTGAGCTGGTGCCCAGGCATGGTACCCTGCCGCCCTGCTAGGACCTGAGAGATTCTTTCACTACACAGCTGAGCTGAGACCCTAACACAGCTGGGGGAGGGGCAGTGCCTGACCCTTTTCCAATATACTCCTAAAACCTAAGTGGGGGGGGGGGCCATCCGCTCCTCCGCTAAATAACTCAGCAAGGCTGAGGTATAGCTCAGTGGAAGAATGCAGGGCTGGAGAGATGTCTCAGTGGTTAAGAGCACTGGACGCTCTTCAAAGGGGTCAGGTTTTGATTTCCAGCACTCACATGGTCACTCACAACTAACTCACCGTTCTGGGGGATCCACCACTCTCTTTTTGGCTTCTTTGGGCACCAGGCACACACATGGCACACAAACATGCATGCAGACAAAACACCCATACACTTAAAAAGAATTAAATCTTAACAACAAAACCCCAAATCCTTGCCTAGCATAAGGCCCCAAGTCCAATCTTTAGGAAAACTAAGCAAGAAGAAGAAAAAAAAAACAAACAAACAAAAAACCAACTACACTATCCCTTCCCATCCTTAAGGAGTTTGTTCCTCCCAAGCTGTGGAGATAGAGATAGACAGGAACTAACCTGTGCACCATGTTTAAGATGTTGAAAACTTAACCCTCTGTTTGTACATAAACAATATGGTTATATATTTGAACATGGGTTTTCTCATAACATTTGGACACACAACACAGAGATCAGTACCTGTCTACATAATATACACTCCATAAAGGATGCATACAAGCTTTGGAAGCATGTCCCTTTTCCTGTGGCCCTCTCAAATGCCTAGGAGCTAAGGGGGTCAAGACATCCTGCCCATTAAAGGACCTATGCCAATATCATTGAAAAGAGAACCCATGGATGTAGGGAGGGTTTGCCACAGGGGCCCAGATCTCTAGGTCCCCAACTTGGGAAACCTGCCTGTTGCTTCATAGCCTCTTAGAGTGTAAAGAAGGAGACCCTCTAAAAGCTGGCCCTTTTAGTGCGGTTGCTATGCAGTTGTGCAGCTCATTGAGTTGGAACACTCATCTTCCAAAAAGAAGCCACAGAGTGCTTCCTCTAACTCCCACCTAACCTCTGACCAATAGCAACTGTTAGAGCGGCCGGCATCTTCCACACTTCCCCAAATTTACAGATCTTAAAGGAGCGATGGTCCCAGAGCAGACCGCCAGATTCTCTGGTTGGGTCCTTTCCTGTCCACAACATAGCAGCAGTCCTGGCAATAGGCAAGACTGGCCTGATGTCCATCTTGCCCTGGATCCCCTCATGGTAAGTGCTCTATCCTATGCACTTTGCAGTTACCTGAAGACTACTCAAGTCTCGGCACAACAAGCTAAAATTGCTGTGGCAGATGCAAATAAGAATCCACTTAGCCAGCCCTTCCTGAAGAGCCCCAGACACTCCAATAAGTAACTAACCATGATGTGTGCCTCAAGCCAGTGGAGCTGGCCAGTTAGAAGCCCAGAATAGGAGGGCTAGCTGGCTCTGTCTGCTCCCTTCTCTCCTGACAGACTTCTGGGCATTTCCATTGAAGAAACAGCATGCAGCCACAGGAACTGAGCATGTGTACATCCTCAGTATAATGAATCATAGTCTCTAACTGATGGCTGCTGTCCTCATAATGGGCGTCACCACCTCAGAGGGCCTCCTGTGGCCACCAAGATAATGAGTGGGTTGAACCGTGATCCTTTCCACTTCAGATGTGAAGCAACCCTTGGCTACACCGAGCAGTAATCAAGGAAGGACTTTTCTACATAAACAGAAGTGTGGCTGGGGCTGGAGTTCTCCTGTCCCCAAACCTCAGCACTGTCAGCCAGAGACTGAAACTCATCCCAAGATAACTTTCTGATGCTCTGTCAGGGGTGGTTTGCAGAGGGCTCATGTGACCCGGACTCTGGGTCCTACGGCTCAAATGAAGTGGGTTGTCTTCTTTGCTGTTCCAAGTGCTCGGTGGGCTAGCAGCATCTCTTGTTCACTTGTGAGAAATAAAGGACAGGTAAGCCAGGCATGATGGCCACATACCTGTCATCTCAGCATTTGGAAGGTAGAGATAGGAAGATCAGAAGATCAAGGCCAGCCTCTGCTACACACCAAGTTCCAGTCTGAGGCCAGCCAGGGCTATATGAGACCCTATCTCAAAAAATAAAGGAAATGAAGAACCAGGTTGGGCTGCCGCTCTGTGAAAGAGCACTCACCTAAGCAGGTGTATAAAGCTCTAGGTCCAATCTCTAATGCTGCAAAAAAGGAAACAAAGATTCCCAGGCCTTTCCCCAGATGGCTGAGTGAGATTCTATCAGAACAAGGCTACAGGCGATTGGGATTCACACAGCATAGTTAAGTTTATGGTGCACTGAAGACCTCTCCTCAACCTGGAGCTAACTCATTATACTGAAGGGCAGGAACAAGGCAGGTCACGGTCACACAGTTAGCAGCTGGGCTGGAAGGAGTCATACCATCCAAACCTGTCCAAAAGATTTTGACTTTCACTTCATGTCGCCATATATCCTTCCTGCACACTTATAGATTGCCCTGCATGCTCTAATGTGTGCTAACTACAGGGCACTCCACCAAGGTCAAGAGAAGGAAGTTGAGCAGAGATTGCTGGCTGGTAACCAGGTCTGATCAGGTGGAGGGCCTTCAGGAAACAGTCCAGTCCCACCCTTGTCTCCCAGGGGCCAGTCCCTGACTACTGCAGCAGCCCCAAACACACTGCCTTCTACAGCCGGGTTACTCCCACCTGTCAAGGAAAGGACGGAGATGTCTGGCCAAAGTCACCAGTCTGTGCTCACCTGGAAAGGCCTCTTTCAGGAAGAACAGCAGTTGCCAGCAGAGGTGGAGGATAAAACTTGTCAGGAAGGAGGGGATGGGCCACCTAGAGTTCTCCATCCACACACAGTGGGTAGCCAAGCGTAATGGCACATGCTGTAACCTCAGCACTTAGACGAAAGAAGGAAGACCTCAAGTTCCAGGCCAGCCTGGGCTACCCAGTGAGACACCATCTCAAAAATAGATGACAAAAACCAGACAGTGGAACTGAGGCTGTTTCACTGTCCTTTCTGCCCTGAGAGGGAATACCAGGCTGTGTGACTCCCATCCTGTGTGCTATCTGGGTGGGAGTACACTCTGGTACAGGAGACTTGACCCTCCCCTTTCCTCTCTCCTCCGGATTGTTGAGTGTCTGGCCTGGGCAGAGGCCCAACCCTTCTAAACTTGTAGTAAACATTATTTAATTCTGTCCATCCCATCAAGGTAGAGTCCAGCCTGCCCCAGTGACTGGTATGCCCAGTTCTAGGTACATAGTGGTTTGCGGTAAACAGCTATTGCTGGATTATAACACTTGCCTTTCCACAGAGATAACCTCAAGCCAAGAGGCCTTTGGCTCCAAGATGCCCCAAGCTCCCACTTTGGGAGTGACTTTGGTTCCTCTGACTCCCCCACCCACAGGGGTATTGACTGGGCTCTGTCGCAGCACGGGTGTGTGGGTTCATTCGGAACGTGAATGAAAACTCTGAGTGAGGCACCTTAAGAGTGAATCTAGTCTTTCGTGGCTGCAGGGGGATCTAGCTTTTCAGGACTGAAACACTTTCCCTTCTCTCAGGGCATTTTTATTTTTCTCTGTATTTACAGTTTAGCC
This sequence comes from Peromyscus nudipes, assembly GCA_902168325.1. Classification (NCBI taxonomy): domain Eukaryota; kingdom Metazoa; phylum Chordata; class Mammalia; order Rodentia; family Cricetidae; genus Peromyscus; species Peromyscus nudipes. The sequence continues at coordinate 7,826 of CABHPH010094874.1, forward strand.
AGTTGATTTCCATATGTTCAAAACAACCTGAAAGAAGCTCCCAAAAATACAATGCCAAGCGCAAATTCCTCCATTCATCAGGTACCACAGTTTTCCCGGTTTCCTGAACCAGGTTTTGCATAGGCTTGTGACCTTTTGAGACTCTCAAACAAGATTCACAGAGGGCAACAAGAGAAACAAAAGGTGTCTGCTAAACAAAAGATGGATTAAGGCTAGGTGCTAGCTAGCACTCTGGAGCCAGAGCAGGTGTAGCCCAGCGGGAATTCTCCCACAGGGCTCCAGCTGCTACTCTGCAACCAGAGCCCTGCCAGCACCCTGGCAGGAAGAACACCACAGTCTGCATTTCTCTTCAGAGTTTGCATCTCATCCCCACTCCCATACTTACTTACAGTGGATCCCTCCTACCCACTGTCTGTCTTCTCTGAACTCTATGGGCAAAACAAGTTTACAAATCTTTCCTGGGAGCTCACCATATCGAGACAAAGGCCATAAAGAGATGCAGGCAGCAAACACAAGCCAGGACCCCCTCACACTCCTCCCCTACTCTGATAGTACTCCTGCAGGGCCTCAAGGTTCCATGAGCCTCTGTTCCAGCAAGGCTGACCATTCTGAAGGACTCACTGAAGGCAACCTTGGGTGAAGAGTGGATGCAAGGGGCCCTTACCTCTCCTACCCAGAGGGCCTTATATTCACCCTTCTGCCCAGAGAAGAGTGTCTTGCCCATATACCCACACAGTGACTCACTGGCAGAGCTGGGCCTCTTCGAGTCTATAAACACTGCCAGGATCACATTTCTTAGCAGTTGACTTCCTGGTGGAGAGGCACCTGGGCAAATTCGACAGACAAGGGACACACCTGACAGATACCTTCAAAATCCCAAGTACAGTAGAAGAACCCCAAAACCCTTATGATGTCTGTCAGAGAAAGTGGGACACTCTTAGCAGGCAAGACTCAGGCTGGAAGGACCGCTCTTGACTCTGCCTGTGGGCATGCATGGCAAGGCCTAGACACCCCCGAGAAGTTCGACACCCTCAAAGGGCTTCTGCTTTTCTGTTCAAGAGTGGCCAGAGAGCAAGATGGCTCCACTGGTAAAGATGCTTGCTACCAAGCCAGACAACCTGAGGTTGTCACACACACACACACACACACACACACACACACCCTCAGTTTCATCCCTGGGACCCACATAGTGGAAGGAGAGAACTGACTCCTGTCTTCTGACCTCACACGCATGAATAAAAGTCCTAGTATTTTTTCAAAGATTACCTCAGTGTCAGGGGACTGAATTCACAAATGGAAAGAGGAAGGGAGTAGACAATGGCTTCTACCTGAAGAACATGTACAAGCCCACTTGCCTATTCTAACTCAGGATGCGCTAACTGGGCCCAGAGAATATGGACCAGGTCTAGGGGAACTCAATGCCAGCTTTCTGCCTAGAGTCCACACTTGTTTTCACTTCAGGCCAATTTCCTGTCTCTACCAGTATCCATGACAAAGGGCTCCCACCAGGTCCCACCACCTCCTGAGTTATCCTGGATCTCCGAGGTATGTGCCCTGACCCCCATGTCAGACACCTCTGGCCCATCGCATCATGCCACTGCTTCTCTATGTGCTGGGAAGCCCACGCTGAGAGGCCCATGCTGAGGCTGAGAGGCATATCCTTGGCAGCTGGAAAGGTTTCAAGCATTTAGGCTCCGCCCAGCTCTGTCAACGAGTTGCTGTGTGACTCTAGGTGAGCCAGTAAAACCCTGTCCTGGAAAGAAAAAAATGCAGACTGGTGTGGTTGGGGTGCGGCTGAGTCCCCAGGGCAGATCTCTGCTCTCAGTTGCTCCTCCTTCAATGCTGTTGCTTAGCTATCCAGCAGCCAGCAGGATGGGACGTGGCCATCCTTCCTACAAATAGTCCCTGAATCCCACTCAGCCGATGCTGGCCCAACTAGGCTGGGCTTCAAGGCTGGAGAAAAGGAAGCTTGAGTTCTGCAGGGTGGGGTTAGCTGATAACTAAGAATGATAGGACAGGACAGGAAGCAGCTCCCCGGGCCTCCAGTGGGCTGGGAAAAACCAGGGCACAGCCCCCTCCCTCCTCACGCTTGACTAAGAAAGAGGGAAATCCACCCTTGTGAGTCACTGGGGCTTGGAGGTGTGGGAGATGATGTCAGGAAGGAGGCATGTTCTCAGCCACCAGCTGCAATGATGGCAGCACACACGGGCCCATGCACGCATCCTCACAGGACTGCCACATGCTTCAGTGCACATGCATGGGCAGAGTCTCACCTGTACTGCAGGAGACATGAAAACCACAGCCTACACATGCACTGTCTTGAGAACAGATGACATCCCTGCAGATGTCCAGGGTCATTTGTTCTGAGCAAGGTGCAGTGTTCAATACAAGGTACAGCAGTGAACAAGCTAGACAAAGCCAGTTGCCACGCATGCCGCTTCCTACCTGGGCAAACAGCTTTTCGCCAGTAATCCTAGCGTTTTGGGAGGTCGAGGCAAAGAATTTAAAGCCATCCTTGGCTGCACAGTTAGTGTGAGGCTTGCCTGGGCTGTACGTGACCTTGTATCAATAAAATAAAATAAAGATAAGCAGAGAAAATAACCCCTTACAAGTTGGGCCTCGTGATTCATTCCTTTAATGCCACCATATTTAGAAAGCTGAAGCAAGGGAAATGGGAGCCCAAAGCCAGCCTGTGCTACACAAAAATAGCCACAGGTTATGCCGTAGTTACTTTCCAACTGGCTGCCCTCTTACAGTGTATCAATATATAACTAGTCTTCCATCTCTGGTCAAAAAATTAACACTTAACACAACAAAGTTGGGTATGGTGGTTCTAGTCTGTAAATAGCACTTGGGAGACTGAAGCAGGATTATCATGAGTTTGACACCAGCCTGGGCTACATAGTGAATTCCAGACCAACTTGGGCTGCAGAGAGAGACCTTGACTCAAAAAAAAAATAAATAAATAAAATTAAAGCCTGGTGTCGAGGCTCACGTCCTTAATCCCAGCACTCAGGAGGCAGAGGCAGGCAGATCTCTGAGTTCAAGCCCAGCTTGGTCTACATAGCCATAGCCAGTTCCAGGATAGCCCAGGCTACATTGAGAGACCCTGTATCAAAAGAAAAAATAAAAATAAAAATAAAAGGAAAGGAAGGAAGTAAACAAAAAGAAAGGAGAAGAAAAAGAAAAAGTAAATAAATAAATGAATTGATGTCTGTGAGTTGTGTGGTCACTGAAGGCCCGTGTGGCCATGGTCTGTGCCGCTGCCTAAGGCCATGTTGATATCCGTGGCTGGGCGACTGCCAGAGACCATATTGGTGTCCACGGCCCATGGTGATGTCCTTGGCCTGTGCTGCAGCAGGGGGCTGTGTACCTGTCCATAATCTTTACTGACACCAGAGACCATGCTGAGAGGTCCATGGCACATGCTGACAACCAGAGACCATGTGGGCATCCGTGGTTACCATCATCCATGCTCCTGCTGACTGTAAAGAGCAAGGAAGGTACAGTGGAATCTATGACTGCAGACTCACAGTTGAGAAAGAGGGACATAGAGGCTCCCGTGACAACCCCGACCCCCACCCTACCCACCAGCCTAGACAGAAAACCACCAAAGAGAACTCTTAAAAATTGTGATAGGGATGCTGAAGTGTAGCTCTCCACAGTTTTTGGCTTCTGGTGGGGTGGGAAAGGACTCAGTTTCTTTAAGGGGCTGGCCACTGGGAGTTTGACCATGCTCCATTGAGTATATGGGCAACACAAATTGGACTTTTTTTCTTCTTTTTCTTGGGGGTGGGGGGAAAGGTCACAAGGGTGGGGAGGGCAGAGCTGGGAAGTGAGTATGATGGGGTGCATTATGTGAAATTCCCAAATAATAAAAATATTATGTTGGAAAAAATTTAAAAAGTAAATGAAGATAAGCAATAAATATAAACCTTTGCATAGACGTGTTTGCAGATAAGATTATAAAATGTCTGGAGTTTGCTGGAAAGCAAAGGGTATGGGGAAAATAAGACTGGCCTACTGTTGATCATTATGAAGCTGAGGGATGGACTCATAGAACCTGCTGGACAAGTTTCTCTATTTTCGTACATGTTTGAAACTGTCCATAATATAAAAAGCTAAATACTATAATTACAACTGGTATTAAGTAAGTTTTGTTTTTTGGGGGGTTTTGTTTTTGTTTTTCTTTCTTTTTTTTTTGTTTGTTTTTTGTTTTTTTGAGACAATTTCTCTGTGTAGCTATGACTTGGAACTCTCTGTAGACCAGGCTGTCCTTGGAACTCACAGAGACCCACCTGCCTTTGCCTCCCGAATGTTTGGATTCAAAGCGTGTGCCACCACTGCTCATGAGATAAGTTTTCAAAGGCGTGATAAGGGGACAGAAACACTAGGAAGTCTCCTTAGAGTGGATGGCCAAGGAAGGCTTCTCTGAGGAGGTAGCATTTAACCATGCTGATGCACATCTGTAGCCATGATGGTGCACATCTGTAATCCCAGCATTTAGGAGGTAGAGACAGAAGGGTCAGGAATTCAAGGCCAGCCTTGGTTATACAGTGAGCTCGAGACCAGCCTGGGCTACATGAGACCCCTATCTCTAAATGAAATAATGAAACTGAATTAACAAGTGCAAATCACATACACACACACATATCTTGGGAAAGACCATTCCAGACATGGAAAGCAAATACAAAGGCCATAAGACGCTAGCAAACTAGGAAGAGGGAACCGTAAGATGACTGGTGAATCTGGACTTGCAAGGATGAAGGGAGGGAACCCAAGGTGAGATCAGAGGGGACCTGACAGGGAAGCTACAGTCTGTCTGGTGCATGGAGAGATGTGGTTTGATCTGGACTATGAGTGCAAAGGTCACTCTGGCTCCTGTTAGAGTTTGCAGAGTACTGCATCCGTCCAGGCAAGCCGGTAATGAGGTAGTGAAGAGTGTCAGTGTGGGATTTCTTTTGAGGCTTTGCTCATGGCTGTGGTGTGAAGTATGATGGCAAGAACAGAGCTAAGCACCGTTCCATCTAGACCTGAGTTCCAAGGTAAGATATTGCCTTTTCTAGACTGGGAAACAAGGAGCTTGGTGGCTGTGGATGACAAAGGTCACTCAATCACCATCAGGACATGTGTGCATGTACGCAAACCACACAGCTGAACACACGTACTCCGAGTATCTGGAATCCGCCTTCCTTGCCTTACTTTTTCCCATGGATGACTTCCAGAGTCACTTGCTGTCTCTCTAGCTTAGCTCCAGCCCTCACGAGACCATTTCTCCCTTACCCTGCCAGCTCTCACTGTCCCTGTACCGTCTCCTGGAGAAAAACTTTCACAATTTCTCTTGTTTGGTTTTAGTTTTGTTTTAGAGACAGGCTGTTGCCACAGAGCCCAGGCTGGTGGCCTGGAACTCACTTATTCAGACTCATAATAATCCTTCTGCCTTAGCCTTCGGTATACGCTCTGCCTGGGAAATGCCTTTGCCTCCCAGGGTTCACCTGGCTCTGACAGTTCTTGATGGAGTCCTGCCCCCACCTCCAGTTCACCTCCCCTGGCCTCTTCTATCCACAGACAGACCTCTCTCCCACACTCCAGCCTGAGGCCCTGTAGAAAACGGTCAACAAATATTTGTCCAGCGCTGTCTGTGTGTCAAGCTCTCTGCCCTTCCACCTGCTGACATGAAGGCAGAGCCTCGGCACACAGTCCAGGTTGCACAGGGCGGTTACATGCCTCACACAAGTGACTCAGTGCCCCTAAGCCACTGTCTGCTGGAGCATGTTAGCAGAGCGTCTAGGTAACGCAGCAGGATTTAGCCTAAGGCACACAGCAAGCATAGCACATAGTAATGCTAAAAAACAAGCCTCTGGTATGCACTCAGGCCTGCCTTAGCTGGCTGTCTGAAACATAGCACACCTGGGATAGTAATAGTGCCCACATTTCTGACCTTGTGGCCCTTATAATCATAGCCATTGTTGGACTAATGCAGGGGTAGGGGAGAGCTGAAACTAAAAGGCAACCTTGTGTGTGGTTATCCCATGGATCCATCCATGAGAGACCCGGATATAAGTGAGTCTCTTAACTCCTGGGGAATATTGTACTCTATGTTCTGATGTACGTGACAGCCAGTGGCCTCAAAGACCCTCCCACTCAGACTGATGGGTACCATGATGTTCGGAAACTGCTCACTATAGAGACAATGTAGCATCAAGGGTCAGAAGCCAAGGCCTGGGGTTGGTGGGAGACTTGGCCACTAGTCCAGCTGTGCTATCTACGGCGTGTAGCCCCACAGGGCTTGCCCAATTTATCTTCTCACCTAGGAAGCAGGATGCCAGAATTCTTGGCACTGCCCCTCTCCGGGGCTTCTTTGACTCCACCCAAGACCAATACTTTCAGCCACTCCTCAAAGAAGGTCTGCTGTGCAGGCTCTGCCCAGCAGAAATGTTGGCTTATGGAACCCTCCCAGCAGCTATCTGCAACTCCATGACCTGAAGGAACATCGAAAGCCTGGAGCAACAAAGAACATCAGTGCAGCGAGTACACCTGGGTAGGACCTGTACTCGGCTCATGGGCTCTATAGGCCTGCCTCTGGTGGTAGAGGAAGAGGAGCCAGAGCCTGTGGCCACCTGCGGGGCAGCAGGACTGCATGGTGA
>CABHPH010094878.1:0-13111 GCA_902168325.1 Peromyscus nudipes
AAGGTTCACTAGTTAACATACAACTGAAGGAAACGTTGGGAATATATCTGATTTGCCTAGCATGAACCAAAAGCCCCAGTTTGATTCTTCAGCCCAATGTACTATAAAGAGCAGGTAGATTTTATTTGGAAGTGAATTGAAATTTAGAAAATGTCCATTGTACATAGTAGTTTATTTTTATTAGGCCACAGGAGTTGGACCTTGTTTCCCAAGCAGAGTATGTTCTGAGTCAGACATTTTGATGTGCAGATTGAACTAGAATGCAGATCTTATGACTGGTGTGATGACTTCACTGGGTTAAGTTCTAGCAACTGCCAGAACTTAGTCTTATTACTTCCTGGTTTATTGTTTTCTCAAAGTAGATCATTTGGTTACTTCAACACAGCAATAATTTCGCAAGAATGGCATCTGGACTCCTGAAGTAGACAAGACGGGTTTTTGTTGTTTGGTCCATGTGTCGCCGTCGTCGTCCCATCACCACTCCCCACCCTGATGAAACTAGTGTATAGACCAGGCTGGCCTAGAGCTCACAGTGATCCTCTATGCTCTGCCCCCTGAGTGCTGGAATTAAAGACATGGACCATCATGCCCAGTTGTAAAACAGGTTTTTTTAAAAAAACTTATTTCATGTGTATGGGTGTTTTTCTTGTATATATGTTTATATACTACCTGTGTACCTGGTACCTGAGGAGCTCAGAGGAGGGTGTCAAATACCCTGGAACACCCTGGAACTATATAGACAGTTGTGAGCACTTGTGTGGGTGATTGGGAATTGAGCCCCAGTCCTCTGGAAGAGCAGCCAGTGCTCTTAACTACTGAGCATCTCTCCAGCCCCCTGTAAACAGATGTAAAACAAACAAGCAAACAAATACGACAATGTAAATCTTAAGATTAGAAATTCATTGAGTTAGCACTGTGGTCAAGTGTTTCTTCATTGAATAAGGAGCAGTTTTCTATTGTTCACCTAAAAAAAAAAAGAATTGTGTCATCTTTAGACCCTAAAACACGCAAAAAAGACAGTAGTGCTACATATGTTTCTTCATTTGTTTTTGGTTTTCTGTTTTTTTTTTTCTTTTGAGACAGGATTTCTCTGTGTAATATTGGCTGTCCTGGGACTAGTTCTGTAGACTTGGCTGGCCTCAAACTCTCAGAGATGTGCCTGCCTCTGCCTCCAGAGTGCTGGGATTAAACTACACCTGGCTGAATTTAAAAATTTTTAATTGTGGAAGAAAGATGCTAGGGTAGCATATGCCTTTAATGTTCATGGTAAGGAGGCAGGGGTAGGTGGGGGCTCTGTTAGTTCCAGGCCACACAGAACTACAGACTTTGTCTCCCAAAACAAAGACTAAAACCATTTTAACCATTTTCACCGTATATATTATTGTATGTACATATTATTGCATAACAGAACATAAAAACTTTTAAAAAGTGTGTGTGTGTGTGTGTGTGTGTGTGCGCGCGCGCGCGCGTTCCTGGGGTCAGAGAACAACTTAGGGGAGCCTGTGTTCCCCATCATGTGGGTTCCAGGGTCAGGCACAGGGGATTAGGCTTGTCAGCAAGTGCCTTTATCCACTGAGCCATCTCACTGGCCCCTGAAACCTGAAACTTTTCAAGCACAAATATATAACTTGTGAGCAGTTTGGATTTGGGGATTAGAGATGGTCAACTCTTCAGCAGAGTTTCCAGCACCTAGTACTGCCTGACTTTGTACATTTTTGCTAATTTGATGGGGTGGTTTGTCTAATAGAAAGTAAGATTTATAAAAGTCCTTTCCTGCTGTGCGGTGGTGGCGCATGCTTTTAATCCCAGCACTTGGGAGGCAGAGGCAGGCAGATCTCTGAGAGTTCGAGGCCAGCCTGGGCTACAGAGTGAGTTCCAGGAAAGGTGGAAAGCTACACAGAGAAACCCTGCCTCGAAAAACAAAAAAACAAAAAAACAAAAAACAAAAAAAGTCCTTTCCAATGTAGTTTATAAATATGAGTCTTCTATGTTTTCAGGCAAGATCTGACTTCAGGGAGGCAGTATTGGGACAGCTCTGACAGTTTGATAGATCTGGCTGTCAGAGAACTATTCATTAATAATAGGCACTACTGACCCTTTAGAGAATTGACACATGCTTGTAACTGTTAATGTTATGCTATGAGAACAGGAAAGAATATTGTATTAGTTTATACCAGTTTTGTTAAAATTTGGCTAATCTGTTTTTCAGTGAGACATTTCAGCAGTTAAGTCAAATTTACCAATAGGTGTGGGAGCCTACAGTGACTCCAGCTTGTGACTTGATTTCCATCTTGACTCAAGATCAGAGAGTTCAAGCTTGTCTTTACTCTTTAAGGCTGGATAACAGGATGTTTGGCCAAAGGCGTGGCTATTAGATGTCTTACTCATCAAGGTTGGATAACAGGATAGTTGGCCAATGTTGTGGTTACCAGGTGTCTTGAGAATTAAGGAGGTGTTTATGCTTGTCAGTACCTTGAACCATGGTGTCCTTGAGAGGGGGAGGTCTTTTTGCCTCCCCTGTTTTGGGTATAAAAAGGCTCTGAGAAATAAACTCGTGGCTGCTGTGGTATTGACTCAGAGCCCTCCCAAACCTATCCTGTGTCTCTGTCTTTTTCTTTTACGTCTACATCTCTGTTTTTCCTATCTATAATTTCTCAATCCTTACTCCCCTATTTAGAACTATTTGACAGGTCAGGCGGGCCCCGGCAAATTAGTCCTTTTAAGAACCTAAGATAACCGGTGGTAGTGGTGGTGATGGTGGTGCACACCTTTAATCCCAGCACTCTGGAGTCAGAGGCAGGGGGATCTCTGTGAGTTTGAGGCCAGCCTGGCCTAAGGAGTGAGTTCTAGGACAGCCAGGGATACAGAGAAACCCTGTCTCAGAAAAACAAAAAGAACCGAGGGCAAGCCAGCTATGGTAGTGCATGCCTGTATCCCAGCACGCTGAAGGCCGAGGACTGTGAGACCAGCCCTATATAGTGAGCTGCATGACAGCTAGGGCTACGTAGAGAAACCTTGTCTCAAAAGCAACAACAAAATCTTGTTTCCTGTACTTTAAAATGCATCAGGTGTTTACTTTGGCAGCACATATACTAAAATTAGACCAATACAGAGAAGACCAACATTGCCCCTGGGCCAAGGCTGGCATGCATATTCATGGTGAAGTATTTCATTTCTTCCAGGCAGCTGAGGACAGAGACAATAAGGCTAGAAGGTGTAGTGGATAGCAGAGTATGATAAATAAAAATGTCTTCATGAAACATATTTTTGGTGTTGTTTATTGCAGTCTGGAGATTGAACACAGAACCTCACATATGGAGTCATAATGAGCTACATCCCAAACCCGAACCCATCATTTTGTACAATGGATATACACTAATTAAAAAAAATTGAGTTTCATTGAGACGGACATAGTAGCTGTGCTTGCAACCCTACCACGCAGGAGGTAGAGGGGGGAAGACTTGAGAGTTAAAGGCTAGCCTGATAGCCTTTATACATATACATATACAAATACAAATACATAGAGCTAGCCAGGCGGTGGTGATACACACCTTTGATCCCAGCACTTGGGAGGCAGAGGCAGGCAGATCTCTGTGAGTTTGAGGCCAGCCTGGTCTACAGAGCAAGATCTAGGACAGGCACCAAAGCTACACAGAGAAACCCTGTCTCGAAAAACAAAAACAAAACAGCAACAACCAAAAAAATAAGTAAAGCTGTATCATAAGATCTTGTCTCAAATGTTCAAAGTCTAGGTGTATATCTAAGGGCTAAGAGTGCTTGTCTAGTAAGTAGAAGGCCCTGGGTTCGATACCCAGCACCACACATACACACATGCACAAAAAAGTATCAATAAGTACTTTTTCTTTAACAACATTAGTTCACTAGGTACTTTTCCTAATTGTCATGAAGGTTAGTGATGCTATGTAAGTTCAGAAAGTAGCATTTGCCACAGGCAATTTGATAGGAAGAATATAAATATTGAGCTGGGTGGTGGTGTATGCCTTTAATCCCAGCACTCAGGAGGCGGAGGCAGGTAGATCTCTGAGTTTGAGGCCAGCCTGGTCTACAGAGTGAGTTCCAGGATAGCCAGGGCTACACAGAGAAACCCTGTTTCAAAAACAACAACAAAAACCACACAAACAAACAAAAAACAGAAAGAGATGAGGCCTGTCATGTGAGCTGAGAAATCTGGGTCCTGTGGTTGAGAAGACAGCCTGGCCATGCCATCCCAGTGTGTCAAGCTCCCTTCTCTTACTGGGAACTGAAGTATCAAGCCTCAGGGTACAAAATGGTGCCTTTTAACTGCTCAGCAGTCTGTGTGCTGCTGGGTCTCCATCCTGCTAGTGGCCATGTCTGGAGGGAGACTACCAGCTCCGCCCAAATCCTGTCTGAAAAGCACATTTGCATATGAGAGAATCACGATTCACTCTCTGCTGCTGTATTTCTGTCGTCCTGTTACCCCAAATAGGAACGTGTAGAGCGGTGTTGAGCACTATTCTGTGTTCAGAATCTTCTTTCTTCAAGTCCAGGACAGCCTTGTCAGGGTTTTCGTCTCCTCACTTTGCAGAGTTGTTTGGGCTCTCGGTTTTTTTGTTTGTTTGTTTTGTTTTGAGACAGGATCACACTGTGTAGCTCTGGCTGTCCTGGAACTCACTCTATAGACCAGACTGGCTTCCAACTTAGAGATTCATCTGCCTCTGCCTCATAAGGGCTGGGGTTAAAGGTGTACGCCACCACAGCGTGGCAAGAGTGGGCTTGTATACTGTAAATCTTTTGTCATATACTTCCAACATATGCACTTATAAGACTTTTTTTTACTTATTCTTTAAAGCCCAGGGCTTTTTTTTTTAAGGTTTTATTTTTAAATAATGGGTCTCTGTGTGAGTATGTGCATGAGAATGCAGGTGCCAGCAGAGGTCAGAGGTGTCATGTCCTTTGGAGCTGGAATTACAGGCAATTGTGAGTCACCAACATGGGTGCTGGGAACTGTACGGGTCTACTGCAGGAGCAATACCAGCTCTTAATTGCTGTCTCCTCAGCCCCAGGACCAATTTCTTTAATGGTAAAATCAGCATGAGCAAAAATGTACCACTTTCAACTTTGTTTGTTTTTGAGACATGGTTTCATGTAACCTAGGCTGGCCTTGAACTCTGTGTAGCCAAGGATGACTGTGAACTTCTAATCTTTCAGCCTCCCCCTCCAGAGTGCTGAGACTATAAGCACGTGCTTTATATGGTTTTTATCCCTAGTTTTATATGGTGCTGGGGGTCAGAGCCAAGGCTTCCTGCATGCCAGGCAAGCACTCCACCAACTGATCTACACCTGCGGCCTACTTTAACATTGCTTTTGAAGTGTACCATGCATTGGCATTAAGTACAGGACTTTTTCATTGTCTTAAACAGGAACTTTGAAGCCTTTAAGTAACTCCCCATTCCCTTCCCCCTCAACCTCTAGTAACTTCTCTTTTATTTTCTGTTTCTATGAGTTTGAATTCAGGCAGAATTTAGTGTCATTTCTGGTAGGGAACATTTCGACTGGCTACAGAAGATGATAGATTTCCCATTACCAACTAGAACTCTTCCATCCAAGAGACAGCCCATGTTAAATAGAAGGTATAATTTGACAAACCCAGGGGTACTACTAAAAGGGAAAGCAGTCAGAAATGATGCAGATAGAAAACATATGAGATCCTGTGTTGAGTCACTGAGTTCAGCCTGTGTGTTGTTTTGTTTCAGTTCTGGGGATTGAACTTAGGGCCTCAGATATCATGAATGCTAAGTAAGGGCCATACCACTGCTATCTCCCCAGGTTTCTTTTTATTTAAAAAAATTGTTTTAGTTATTTGTGTGTGTGAGAGAGACAGAGACAGAGACAGAGAGATGAGAGACAGCCATGGTTGTGTGAGCGTGGGCACACAAATAGCATGGATCACATGAGATCAGAGATGGTTTTCAGGAGCTGATTCTTGCCTTCCACTATGAGTTCCTGGGTTTGAATTTGTGTGGCAAGCACTTTTCCCTTCTGAGTCATCTAGCTGGCTCATTTTTCCTTTTTATTTTGAGACAGGATCTCAGGGTCTTACTCTGTACCCTAGGCCAGCCTTAAACTTGTGGTCCTTCTGCCTCAGCCTCCCTAGTAGCTGGAATTACAGGTCGGTGCCACCACATTTAGCAACTTAATTTTGTTCCTGTGGTTATATTTTATAATTTTTTGAGACAGGGTTTCTCTGTATTGCCCTGGCTGTAGACCAGGCTAGCCTCGAACTCAGAAATCCTCCTGCCTCTGCCTCCCAAGTACTGGGATTAGAGATGTGAGCTACCACCACCTGGCACAAATCCAAGTTTGTTTTCTGTTTTCTTTATCAAGTTTTAGCAGGTATCCATCTTATCGACATAATTTTTAAAATCCTAGAAAAATTCTTGCACTCTATGAGAAAAAAGGAGAAGTGTACTGCTGTGGATATCGCTATATGTCAATAAACACTGATTGGCCAATAGCCAGACAGGAAGTATAGGCGGGACTAACAGAGAGGAAAATTGAGGAGGAAGGAAGCATAGGGAGACTGGCTGGAGCCGCAGGAGAGGAGAAGAAAGATGTAAAGTACCGGTAAGCCACAAGCCACGTGGCAAAGTAGAGATTAATAGAAATGGGCTAAATATAAGAATAAGAGCTAGACAATGATAGGCCTGAGCTAATGGCCAAGCAGTTTAAATAATGTAAGCGTCTGTGTGTTCATTTTATGAATGGGTTCGGTCAGGGAACCAGGGACTGGCGGGACTTGGGAGCTGGAGAGAAGCTCTCCAGCAACAGTGTACAGATTTCACACTGGGGGAAGAGACTAGTTTTATGAAGGAAAGCAGGTAAAAATAGTGTGGGAATTCTCATTTGCTGCACTTAAAGCCAGAAAGTAGAATAATCTGTACACATTTTGAAGAGAGAAACTATGACAAGAAATCAAAAATTAGGGGGCTAGAGAGATGACTCAGAGGTTAAGAGCACTGCTTGCTCTTCCAAAGGTCCTGAGTTCAATTCCCAGCAACCTTAGGTGGTGGCTCACAACCATCTGTAATGAGATCTGGTGCCCTCTTCTGGCCTGCAGGGATATGTGCACGGTATACATATAAAAAAAAAAAAAAAAAAAAAAAAGACAAAATTTCCCAGACAAAAATGTCATCACATTTTGGGCAAAAGAAAGACACTTTTAGAATCAAGTGGTCAGAACATTTATCGGCCATGACTCTAGCTGAGGACATTGTCTAATCAGTTGACACTTGTGTTAGAGAGTAGATGAGCATGGATGGCACTGTGAGCAACTGATCTTGGAATTATATATCCAAGTGGATAGTTTAACCATTCAGCAAACAGACTCAGCCTCAGCCAGACTCAGTTCGAACAATATGGCAAACTACAGACGAGAAATGCTTCCTGTAAAGGTTCAGGGACGAGGCAAATAGCATGCTTAAGGGAGCCAGGCATGGCTCAGTTTTTGTGTGTGTGTGTGTGTGTGTGTGTGTGTGTGTTATGTGCACATGTGTGTGAGCACCCGTGTGTGTGTGTGTGTGTGTGTGTGTGTGTGTGTGTGTGTGTGTGTGTGCAGAAGTCAGAGGAATGTGTCTGCTGTTCTGCTGAGAGTTTCTCACTGAACCCAGATCTAGGCTGTCAGCAAGTAAGCCCCTGCAATCCTCCTGTCTCTGCCCCACCCTCCAGCACTGGGCTACAGGTGTGTACAGCTGTGTGTGGGGATTTTTACATGGGTGTGGGGATTTGAATTTGGGGGAACTTTATCTGACTTTACAATTAAGGACTTAAAGACAGTAGTATTAGTGTGAGGATGGGTAAAATATAGCAATGGAACATAATGAAAGGTTAAGATAGACCCCAGGTAATGGATCAGTGTAGCAGGCTTTCTTTTGGGCCACCAACCAGCTCCAAATCATGACACAGAGACTTATTATTAGTTATGAATGCTCAGCTTAGGCTTATGCTTGTCCCACTAGCTCTTATAACTTAATTTAACCTGTTTCTCTTCATCTACATTTGCCTCAGTTCTTATTACATTTCTTTCATTCTGTATGTCCTTCATGTCCGGCTGCCTGGAGACTACCTGGCTGGCTGGCCAGCCCTGGGCGTCTCTGTCTCTTTCTCCCTCATTCTCCCTTCCTTCCTCCTCCTCTCTCTCTCTTTCTGTCTCTCTCGTGCCTAGATTCCTCTTATTTTCTCTGCCTGCCAGGCTGTCTGTCTCTCTATTGCCTAGCTACTGGCCGTTCAGCTTTTTATTAGGCCAATCAGGTGCCTTATGTAGGCAAGGTGAAACAGTCGCAATGCATCTTTCCATAATTAAACACTTCTTTACATCCTTAAACAAATGCAGCATAAACAAATGTAACACACCTTTACATAGTTAAAGTAATACTTCACAACAGATCAGTTGATATTTGAGAATGCAATTCAGTGTGTATGTGTATGTGATCTTTTCAATAGCCAATGGTGAGTAAACAACTGGATATCTATGTGGGAGGGAAAAGAACTTGATGTCTGTGTATACCTTATGTAATAATTAATTTGAGAGGGGTGAAGAGATGGCTCAGAGGTTAAGAGCACTTGTTGCTCTTGCACAGTACTTGGGTTCAGTTCCCAGCACCCATAGGATGGATCATGACCATCCATACTATAATTAATTCCAATTCTAGGAAATCTGACACTCTCTTCTTACTTCTGTGGGCACCAGCATGCAAGCAGTGTACATAAGTGTAAGCAAAGCATTCATACATAAATAAATAAAAATAAAATAAATCATAAATAAGAATAAAAATAAATGAGATAAAAAATAGACCTAAGTACGAGAACTAAACTGTGGAATATTTACAAGACAATATTCATGACCTTCGAGGTAGGCAGAGTTCTATGTAAACTAAAAAACACCACAAAAGAATTCACAAGCTGAACTTTGTCAAATGAAAGAATTTCCACTCATCCAAAGATGGTGTTAAGGAAGTGGAAAGACAAGCTGCCATGGGGGAAGGCATCCTTCACATGCATGTCTGGCAAAGCCACAGAGAGCTGTGTCTCAAACGGTTCGGCTTAGCTTTTTTGTCATCTGGAAAGAGGGCACCTCAGTTGAGAAAATGCCTCTGTCAGATTGGTGGGTGGTCAAGTGTGGTGGTCTGAATGAGAACGGCCCCCCTAGACACCCATGTTTGAATACTTGGTCCCCAGTTGGTGAAACTGTTCAGAAAGGATTAGGCGATGTGGCCTTGTTGGAGGACGTGTGCCATGAGGGCTGGGCACTGAAGTTTCCAAAGTCCAGACCAACCCAGTCTCTCTTCCTCTCTGCCTGCTGCTTTTGAATCATGTGAGCTCTCGGCTACGGCTCCAGTCCCCTCCCTGCCTGCCTGCTGCTGTGCTCTCTGCCACACTGGTCATGAACTCTAACCCTCTGCAACAGTAAGCCCCCAATAAACTCTGTTATAAATTGCCTTGGTCATAGTATCTTATCACAGCAATAAAAAAAAATAACTAAGACAGTAAGTCTATGGGGCATTTTCTTTATTCATGATTCATGTGAGAGGGCCCAGCCCATTGTGGGCAGTGCAGCCCTTGACAGATGTCCTGGATTGTGTGTGTGTGTGTGTATGGCAACCCAAGAGACTCATTCATCCTTAGTGTCTGCTTGAGTTCCTAATTCCAGGTTCTTGCCTTGAATTCCTGCCCCGACTCCCTCAATTGATGGACTTTAAGCTGTAAGATGAAATAAACTTTCTCCTCCCTGAGTTGCTTTTGGTCATGGGGTTGATCACAGCCACAGAAAGTTAAGCAGGACATAAACCTGGCTTAAAAATGACTCTCTCTAAAAAAAGTTTTTGTTGTTGTTGTTATTGTTTTTAATTGTGTGTGTGCATGCATGGGTGCAGGTGCCCAAGAAGAGAAGAATGCATCAGATACCCTGGAGCTTAAGTTACAGTCAGCTGTGAGCTGCCCAAAGTAGGTGCTGGGAACTCAGCTGGGGTCCTTTACAAGAGCAGTACGAACTCTTAACCACTGAGCATCTCTTCAGCCCAAAAAGGATTTGCAAACAGAAGACATCCAAATGTTCAGCATATGAAAGGGTAGCATTACTACAGTGAGGCAGGCTTTCTTGGACCACCCGGCATCAAATCATGACACGGAGACTTATTAATTATGAATGCTCAGCCTTAGCTTAGGCTTGTTTCTTTTTCTTTTTCTTTTTTATTTATTTTTATGTGCTTTGGTGTTTTGCCATGGGTGTCAGATCCCCTGGAACTGGAATTACAGACAGTTGTGAGCTTCCATGTGGGTGCTAGGAATTGAACCTGGGTCCTCTGAAAGAGCAGTCAGTGCTCTTAACTGCTGAGCCATCTCTCCAGCCCTTAGGCTTGTTTCTTAGCTAGCTTCTTTTGTTTTATTTTGTTTTTTCTAGACAGGGTTTCTCTGTGTAGCTTTGGAGCCTATCCTGGACTATAAGACTCTATAGACCAGGCTGGCCTGGAACTCACAGAGATCTGCCTGCCTCTGCCTCCCGAGTGCTGGAATTAAAGGCGTGTGCCACCACCACCCAGCTCTAGCTAGCTTTAAAAAAAAAATAACCCATTTCTATTAATCCATGTGCTGCCTCAAGGTTCATTTACCTCATCTACATACCGTCCTGCTTCCTCTATGTCTGGCTGTCTGGCCCCCAGCTGGCTGACCCTCAGCTGTCTGACTCCCCTTTTCTCTCTGCTCACCAGCCCTGCTATCCCTCCTCTGCCTAGCTACTGGCTGTTCAGCTTTTTATTAGACCAATCAGGCGCCTTAGGCAGGCAAGGCAAAGCAGCCACACATCTTTAAATAGTTAAACAAATGCAGCATAAACAAAAGCAACACATCTTTACATAGTTAAACAATTATTCTGCAACACAAATGTAACACATCTTTACATATGTAGACAAATATTCTATTCCACAGCACTACAGGATAAAGAAATACAAAACAAGAGAAAGTGATGCCACCACATCACCCCCAGATCAACAGTGTCAAGTTTTGTGAGGTGTGGAACAACCACAATCCTCATACAGTGCTGCTAGAATATATGCTTTCTAGCCAGGCTAAAAATTGCTTAGTAATTCCTTAAAAAGGATGTTGCTCACTAGGCATGGTGGCACATGCCTGGAATCCTAGAATTTGTGAGGTGGAGGCAGGAGGCTTGTGAGTTAAAGGGAGCATTGACTACATTATAAGACTCTTATCACAACACAGTCTTAACGTATGAACCAGAAATTCCACTTCGAATATTTGGAAGAGAAATTAGTCTACAAAAAGATTTGGATACAAATGTTAATGTAAATACTAGCTGTGGGAGCCCACAGAGGTTTCCTAGTGAGATCTGAGCTTGCTTTATCCAGCAGGATGCATAAGGGGATGGATTGACCACGTGCATGGTCACCAGGTGTTTGGAAGGGTCTGTACTTGGATGTGCAGTGTGCTTTGATCTAGCAAGGGGGAGGTCTTTTGCCCCGCCCGTTGGCATTGTTATAAAAAGCCCTTTAGAAGAGCCAGAAGGGGCCGGTGGATTTTGATCCAGGTCCTCCGGAAGCTATCCTGTGTTTCTGTCTGTCTCATCTCTATCTTTCTATCTACTAATCCCTTATGCCTCTCTCCTTCTCATAGGTAACCCTGTAAAATGTGGGGGCAGCCCCCCCACAACTAGTTTTACCCCCAATTGGCACAAGTTAGAAATGGTGATAAAAGTCAAAATAGGGGTCATTTCTGTTTTCTGTTGTTTTTTTTTTTAACATTTATTTATTTATTTATTTTTTAATTTATTATGTATACATTGTTCTGCCTGCATACATACTTTGACACCAGAAGAGGGCACCAGATTTTATTACAGATGGTTGTGAGCCACCATGTGGTTACTGGAAATCAGGACCTCTAAAGAGCCACCAGCGTGCTTAACCTCTGAGCCATCTCTTCAACCCCACTTCTGTTTTCTTTTTCGAGATACTCTAGTGTGCTAGGATGTGCCACATCTGAATCGGTGGGTGTAAATCTGTACATTTAAGATATGAGCACTCTATGCAAACTATAAAGCAAAGCAAACCGCAAAACACATTGTGTATCTAGGAAGTTTTAAGGAGTGAGGACTTTGTGTTAAAACTTCATGAAGATTTATAAATAGATAAAGCTATACTTGGGAAAAATCTATAATCAATATTTTCAGTCTCACAAAGACTGAAAATAAATGGATTATACATTATAATAAACGTATGAATTAACAAAAACAAGAAAGTTGAAAAGGAAAAATTCAAGAAAATGAATAAGAAAATGTTTGAAAGTGGAGAGCAACTAAGAGGGTTCGGAGACTATCTGGAATGCCGGGGGTGGGGGGTGTTCTTGTGATTTTTTTTTTCTTTAAACTTCAGTATCGTATTCTGCAAAAGCATACAAACAGAATATAATCCTGGATCTATTCATTTACTTAAAATTGAAAACAAAATCCGGGCCTGGGAATGTGGCGCAGTGTAAAGTGTTCGCACAATAGGACCTATTCCCAGTTCTGCAAAAAATAAAAATAAAAAAATAAAACCCAAAATGTCTGTTGACCATTAATCAAACGATTCCAGCTGTCATTTATGCTTCAACTAGCAAGTGCCAGACCATTTCCATACGTTAGCTCAAATTAGGCACATGATGGCTTTTCCAGCGTTGGTAGTGTCACCACCTTGGAGACCAAGTCGCCCAAGCTTGTCAGCTCTGATGTGGCCATGCATCGAGACCTGACCTTAGGCCTCCCCAGGTCCCGAATGTAGGGTTGAAGGTCCTGGCGACAGTGGAGACCAAAGCGCCTTCGCAGATCAAACGGGCGCGATTACCTGCAAGCGCAGGTGGAGGCGCGGTCCTGTTAGACCCTCCTCGGCACCAGACCACACGGCCCAGGGTCTCCCGTGGCGGGCAGGCCGCAGAAGCCGGGTCCCGAGCTCGCGTGTCCCGGAGCGCTGCGCACCACCCCCGGGGCCTTCAGGTTGTCACCGGCGGGGACGCGCATCAGCCGGCGGGGACGCGCAGAGCGGAGAGGCCTGTGCGCCGGGCAGAGGGAGACATGCGGCGGACGCGG
>CABHPH010094896.1:0-10497 GCA_902168325.1 Peromyscus nudipes
GGAATATATTCCTCGTTCATCCCTCCCTGGACCTCCAGTTAGGAAGCTAGACAAGCACAATACCCATCTTATTTGTCCTCTAGTTCTCAAGCCTCACCACTTTCCAGTGCTAAGGATCCAGTGTTACAAAAACACATCTCTAGTTCATGTCTTGGGTTTTCATTTCATAAGTTAGTAAGATATAAAGAATGGTAATTCTGCCTCTATGCTCCACATTGGCTGGATTCAAATGTGAGCTAATTTTTAAGAAAACAAACTATCTGAAAAATAGGCACCTACTTCTGATGGCAGGTGTTCAATGTTTTTAAAGGGGGAAATGTGAGTTGCAAATGTCCCTACAGACAAGATAAATGTAGAGCATTTTTTCTAAACTTAGCAATATATGCAGTCTCCTCCTCTTCCACCTCATCTTCCTTTTCTCCCTCCTACTTCCTTTCTCCCCTCCTCTTCTTCCTCGTTCTTTTTCTTCTTCTTCTCTCTTTCTCTCTGCCTCTGTCTCTCTTTTGCTTACTTTCTAAAAGGCTATTTTTATTGTTACATTGTGTAATCCACACTTCAAGTGACACCCAGTCCTTACAACTGACATAAGTTTGGACCAATGATTACAGTGTGATTGTTTTAAGTGGAGAAAGGAAGGAGTGAATCTAATATTAGTAAATTTTATAGCTCCATTATTCTGTAGCATTTGTGGAACAAAAACACTTCACCTGACACAACTTCAGTGAAGACCTTGGCTTCCTTTTAAAAGACCCGCTGCTGTTTAAAAAGGATTTCAGAAGAAGAATCATTATAATCCAAGATGATGATGGTAAAACAAAGGGCATTCTTGGAGTTTGGGAAAAGGAAAGAATTGCCTTTTAAAAATAAATTCCTTAGAAGACTAAATTAGCAATAAAGTGTATCCCCTCTGACACACACACCACTGCACAGACCTGTCTTTGCTCTATAACAGAAAAGGATTAGTTGAATTATCTAACCTGGGAAGTTTTGGGACGTTCTAAGAAGACAGGACTAGGAACTTAGAAGCTGAGTCATCATAGTCTACTTTCCTTTGCTTGTCTTATAAGGACTTGCAGAGGTTTCCTTGGAATTGTGTCCTATATTTAAGGAAGGCACTGATTACCCTATTCAAGATGTGCCAGGGAAACAAAGTGAAGAGATTCATTTAACATCGATGCAGAGTTAGATCTATTCTGGCAGATTTTAACTATATATGAATGGGCTAAGCAAGCAATAACATTCACATCCAGTCAGTCAACATATCCTAGGATTTTGTGTTTGTGTGTGAAAGAAGGTTATTCTGTATTAGGCCAATAGCTCTCAACTGGGGCCATTAGTGTCCCTCCCTGGACATTTGGCAATATCTGAAGACATTTTTAGTTTTTATGCCTGGGATGAGGAACTGCTACCAGCAATAGTAATAGACCTTCAAAGGAAAACCTCCTGCTCCTTTGAAGAATCACCTAGAATACCAAAGTTGAGAAAACCTACTCTAAACACTCCTGCAAATAATCACAAAAACAGCAGAAACAAACCTAGTGATAGTTTAACCAGACCGAAGCTTTGATGAAACATGGTCTACTTCAATTTTATGAGGAAGTTCATAAAAACAATGTCTGTTCTCAAGGTTTATTTAAAATTATATTAACTTCAGGATTTACAGCTGATGTCAAAATCGCAACTACCTAGAACTCTATGTCAAGCTGTTAATGGATTCAATTATTCACACAATATTATTTATCAACTGGGGCTCATAAACAACCACATTTTGGGAAAACATTCTTCCTCCTACTTTTTACAAATAGAAGGCTTAGCTAGCCAGGCCTCTCTTGAATTTAGTGAGGAAAGAATGTTAAGTTTGAAAGGTCACCATAAGTTTATTAGTCTAGTTGCTTTGTTTGAAATTAACTAAAGTCCAGAATAGCATAAAGAAAAGGGCAAATTAGTGTTGGGGACAGCTCTAGACCCTAGGTCATCTGGTTCTGGGTTCAGTACACTCTAAAGAGTATGAAAATTGAAATGAAAGGCTTCGTTGAGATTTCCCAGAAAATCTCAGTAAACCTACAACACTCTTCAGATTAAACAACAACAAAATCTCAGATTTAGTCTCATTTGCCTCATACATCCACACAAAAACCCTACCACTTTCCAGTGAAAATTCAGAAAAAAAAAAGAAACAAAACCAGTCAAATACCACATCATAAGCTGTCCACTGCCCCTCTCTCTGACTGTTCATGTTTTTCCTCACTCCTGTCTTTACCACATCCCCACAGAAGATGCCCAAAGCAATCATACTACTGTGAAATTTTATGCCTGTTAACTGTTTTATAAGAAATACTGATAGTCTAGTCTTAATCACAAACTCTCTGCTGAGTGTTCAGGCTGCGAAAAGAACAAAATGAAGAGTTTATTTGTTGTTCTGGAGTTTTAAATGAATGGGAAAGATATTATAATAAACAAACACAGGTGTGGTGGTACATCGCTGTGCTCTCTGCACTCAGGATGGGGAAATCCCACACTTTAAGTTAGCCTGGGCTGTATATTAAAACCCTGTCTCGAAAAGGTCAAATATTGCTAATTGAAATTAGAAAAAAATGCTAAAAGATAAAGGATTAAAGAGAAAAAGACACAAGAAAGAAGAATTTTTGTTAACTCAGTCTGGGGAAGAAAGAAGCCCCTTTGAGAAAAGTTCCTTAGAACTCACCTTGGTGGGCTGAGAAAAGGGCTCAGCCATGCTCAGGAGGGGAAACCATTCAGGAAGAGTAAAAGTAATGTAAAGAAAGAGTTTGGCACACTAAATAGTATATAGTAAACCCTGGATTAAATCCCTGCACCACTACCAAATGAAACAAACAAAATTATATTTTAAGCTATTAAAAATGACTGTTTTATTATTTATTTATTTATTTATTTTTTGTTTTTTCAAGAAAGGGTTTCTTTGTGTAGCTTTGCGCCTTTCCTGGAACTCACTTGGTAGACCAGGCTGGCCTCGAACTCACAGAGATCCTTCTGCCTCTGCCTCCCGAGTGCTGGGATTAAAGGCATGCGCCACCACCGCCCAGCAAAAAATGACTGTTTTAATTGAAAGGGGATTTAAGCCACTGTTCTCATTATTGGGCAAGAGAGAAGTTTCTTCGTTAACTGAAACTTCACTCATGTTAGTTTTGTTATAAAATATTCCTCTTGCCAATAAAATGAGGTGAATGAAATTCCTTTTCATACTTTCATCATATTCCCCGATTAACAATATTTCCCCAATAAGTAGTCACCTAATATTTTAAGTTCCAGTTTCAAAGTCTCCATTCTGTCAGCAGAATATAAACTCACATGTGTTCTGTCGGTTCTATGGCTCCTGCTTGCTTCCCACACATGCAAGTGAGAAGGAGGAAAAGAACCTCTGTGACTATGTGGTAGTTTTCCTAATAGGAGGTGGTCTAGCCTTCTGTCTTGATGGTGTCACATGCCACACTCAATTAATATGCTTAAACAAATAGTACTGTGGGCAAAATATCTATCTATATTTACTCTGAGCACCACACAGGAAAACTCACGGACAGCTCCACTTTACAGAAAATATATTACCAAATAATTATTCTCATTTCTTCTGGTAACATAAAATTTAAGATGTAGTGTTTACAGTTGGCCAATAATAAGACAAGAATGAAACTAGGTTCAGCCTGATTTTAATATGGTGATGGGCCAGGACTTCTAGAGTCTGACATCAACTTGTATATTTTTTGCTACATTTAAGCACAGCACAATTTTGGAAAAAAAAGTTTTCAGATAACAATTAACTCAGTCAAATGAGTACAACAAAGCTTAAGACATGTTTACATTGAAGATCTTTACAAAGTACATATGGCCTCATCCTTAAGATGGCTCCTTGTTGACTTAGAAACAATGCTCAGGGTCTAGGGAGAATGACTGAGGTAAATAATAATGGCTGGCCCTAAGATAACATAGAAGTCACTTAGGCTGTTATAAACTACAGAAGACATCTCTCACAAGGATAAGTTTTATGGCTTAGAATCAATTTTCTAAGTTTTAGGCAGTGAAGATCTGGAATAAACACACGTAATATTCTGGGTGATATGGGAAGAGCCTGGCACAGCATGAAGCAAAGGATTACCAGACTGTAAGCTACATTTCCCCCTAGCGTTCCAGGAGAACAGACAAATATCTTCTCCTTTTGGAGAGATCAGCTGTGAATTTCACTTTTCCTGGCTTCTCTAGTGCTTATCTGTGTACACAAGCACATTTTCCCCTCTACAGTTTTATAGAGTCATATGGGGTGAAATTTTAAACAAACGCTTGAAGCTGAGAAAGAGAATGGCTTTGTGATCTTGTTTGAAGTTTTTGATGGAGAAAAACATAATCCTTCAAAACACTGATTAGGAAGCCTGCTTGTTAATATTATAGCTGATGACACTGGATAAATATCAGAGATTGCTGTAGGGTGGAACAATATGGCTGAACTTCATGGCTTCTTATAGGGCACTCTATGATACATATACTATTATTTAAGTATACTTGGTAGGTAGAAAACTATTTAAATACCATCCAACCTTCAGGTGATATTATTTTGTCCTAAAAGCAGAATTCTGAACCTTATCTTTGTGTGGAAGATAATATTCTCTAAAAGTAAGAAATTGGTTTAAAGCAACTGTAATACTAAAAGTAAATATGTTTATATTTAGAAACAACTAGCATTTAATTTAGCTATTGACAAAATTAGCATTTTGTGCAAGGAATATGGGTTATTAATGTATCATTTAATAACATAGTAACATTATTTAATTGTATCAGAAATATGGATAGTTAAGATATCCTATAACAACATTACATTATATTTAAACATATATTAAATGATTAGTATAACACAAATTAATTGGTAGTAAAGACATTCAAGGAATTTCAAAAATTCAATGCCATTTTTTTCTATCAATATTTGATTTTCACTCTAATATTTAGAATTTCTTCTGACATCCAGTATTTGGCTACTTATTTAATAGCACTAAGGAAACATTACTAATTTCATAAAGAACATTAATCACATCTTTCTGTAATTTCTTTTATTTAGTCTGTTAAGTGAATCTTTGTTGTACAATTGCCCAGATTAAAACTCATCTCTTACTGATATCATAAAGGTATTCCTTGCTAAAGGTGTCATCTTTAACAGGCAGAGTCTGTTAACTGCTCAAAATCCAAATCTACTAAGAGGTTTCTATTTTAAGGCAATCACTGAAAAATATTGCAACAACTTATGCATTCACTGTTACCTGAGAGAAATCATTTTTCTGCCAAAATGTAGAGATTAACAGGAGAGTATTAAAAATAAAATCTTTAGTAAGAGAAATTTTTACAGCAACATGTATCAAAAAGTAATTTTAAAAATTATGAGCATGTAGAAATGAAATTCTTTGAAAAGGAATAAAGGAATTTATGGAAAATTAATAGTATCAAGTATGTGTTTAATTTATCCATCTAAATTATCTAGCATATGTATGCATATATGTATGTATGTATGTATGTATGTATGTATGTATCTTGATGGAAAGAGATAAGAGTCAGACAAAGAGAAGAAAACCATCTTCCTTCCTTCCTTTCTTGAATACATAAAATACTGACTGTGTGACATGTTTGTTGATTGCCATCTATTCCCTTCTATTGTCCTGTCTTTTGAAGGACATTTGAGGATATTTCAATCCCACTACAAGGCTTTACCTGCTTCCTTTAAGAAACATGAAGTCTTTCCATGCTGAAGAAAGATGAAAATCACATTTCTTAACAAAATGAGTATGTGATCATCACAGTCCTCTAACTATTAGAACTGTAAATAGTTGCTCTTGTATAACCCTATCAAAACTAAAATTTTTAAATATATTGTTTTCTTTTAATAACTTACTTATTAAAAACAAAAGTAAGATGAAAAACTGAAATATTCTGTTAATGTCCATAATTACTGCTGGGTAATTGGGTGGCTACAGGGAAATTATATTTCATTTCCTTTCACCAAAGTTCTGTATATCACAAGAAAACAATACATATGATAGAACTTTAAGAAAAACACAATTATGAGATTGCAACTGTTCCCTGAGACAGAGCCCTCCAGGACCTGATTGGACTAAGAGGTGAGTCTTTATCCTCATACTCGAATATCCAGCCCCTAGGCTTTGGGCCCAGGGGCACAACCCTATGCCCCTATACCACCAACCATTGCAGTCCCAGTTTCAGGCTAGTCGGCAGAGACAGTCCTCCTGAAGACAGGTCAGACTACCACCATCTACCATGTGCTAAGATTGCAGCTACTCTCTTAGAGCACACTAGAGCCAATTGGACTAAGAGCTGCTCCCTAACACAAAGAGTCCATCAGCATCAACAAGACTAAGAGCTCCCACTGGACAAAGAGTTTCGATCAGACCAAGAGAGCCTCCCTCAGAAGCACCACTTGCACCAAATAGAGAAAGTGATAGGTAGACTAAACATCCCAACACAGAAGAAACAGAAGAAATCAACCTTAAAAATGACCTTAAGAAGATGATAGAGATCTTTAAAGAGCAAATGAAAAATTCCCTTAAAGAATTCGAGGAAAAGTCTAACAAAAAAAATGGAAGAAGTCAGTAAATCCCTTAAAGAAAGCCATTAAACAAGTGTGGAAAACAGTTTAAGATTTGAAAACTGAAATAGAGACAATAAAGACACAAACTGAGGTAATGCTGGAAGTGGAAAATCTGAGTAAACAAACAGGAACTACAGATGCAAGCATAACCAACAGAATGCAGGAGATAGAAGAGCGAATCTCTGGCATTGAAGATACGATAGAGGAAATAGATTCATCAGTCAAAGAAAACACTAAAGCCAATAAATCATGACCCAAAATGTCCAGGAAATTAGGGACACCATGAAAAGACCAAACCTAAGAATAATAGGGATAGAACAAGGAGAAGAATACCAACTCAAAGGCACAGAAAATATATTCAACAAAATCATAGAAGAAAACTTTCCCAAACCTAAAGAAGGAAATGCCTATAAAGATACAAGAAGGTTACAGAACACCAAATAGACTGGATCAAAAAAAAAAAGTCCCCTCGCCACATAATAATCAAACCACTGAACATAAAGAATAAAGAAAAATATTAAGAGATGAAATCAATAAAATACAAACAAAGAGAACAATACAAAGAATCAATGAAACAAAGAGTTGGTTCTTTGAGAAAATCAACAAGATAGACAAGCCCTTATCCAAACTAACCAAAAAGCAGAGAGAGAGAGAGCATCCAAATTAACAAAGTCAGAAATGAAAAGGGAGACATAACAACATACAATGAGGAAATCCAGAGAATCATCAGGTCATACTTCAAAAATACATACTCCACAAAATTGGAAAATCTGAAAGAAATGGATGATTTTCTGGAGAGGTACCCCATACCAAAGTTAAATAAAGACCAGATAAACTATTTAAATAGACCAATATTTAAGGTCTATTTAAATAATAGAAACAGTCATTAAAAGTCTACCAACCAAAAAAAGCCAGGACCAGATGGTTTCAACACAGAATTCTAACAGATTTTCAAAGAAGAGATAATACCAATACTCTTCAAATTGTTCCACACAATAGAAACAAAAGGAACATTACCAAACTCTTTTTATGAGGCCACAGTTACCCTGATACCCAAATCACACAAAGATGTAACAAAGAAAGAGAATTACAGATCAATATCCCTCATGAACATTGATGCAAAAATACTCAATAAAATACTGGATAACTGAATCCAAGAACACATCAAAAAATTATCCAGCATGATCAAGTAGGCTTCATCCCAGGGATGCAAGGATGGTTCAACATAGGAAAATTTGTCAATGTAATACACCATATAAACAAACTGAAAGAAAAAAAACACATGATCATCTCATTAGATGCTGAAAAAGCCTTTGACAAAATCCCACTCCCCTTTATGATAAAGGTTCTAGAGAGATCAGGAATACAGGGAACATACCTAAATATAATAAAGGCAACTTACAGCAAGCCAACAGCCAACATCAAATTAAATGGAGAGAAACTCAAAGAGATTCCACTAAAATCAGGAACAAATAAGACTGTCCACTCTCCCCATATTTGTTCAATATAGTACTTGAAGTTCTAGCTACAGCAATAAGAAAACAAAAGGAGATCAAGGGGATACAAATTGGAAAGGAAGAAGTCAAACTTTCACTATTTGCAGATGATATGATAGTATACATAAGTGACCCCAAAAATTATGCCAGGGAACTCCTACAGCTGATAAACACCTTCAGTAATATGGCAGGATACAAGATTAAGTAAAAAAAAATCAGTAGCCCTCCTATATACAAATGATAAATGGGCCGAGAAAGAAATCAGAGAAAATCATCCTTTACAATAGCCAAAAAATAATATAAAATACCTTGGGGTAACTCTAACTAGGCAAGTGAAAGACCTGTATGATAAAAACTTTAAGTCTCTGAAGAAAGAAATTGAAGAAGATATCAGAAAATGGAAAGATCGCCCATGCTCCTCACTGGGTAGGATTAACATAGTAAAAACATCAATCTTATCAAAAACAATAAAGATTGAATGCAATCCCCATCAAAATCCCAACACAATTCTTCACAGACTTGGAAAGAAAAATACTTAACTTTAAATGGAAAAACAAAAAACCTAGGATACTTAAAAGAATCCTGTATAATAATGCAGCCTCTGGAGGCATCATGATCCCTGACCTCAAGTTCTACTATAGAACTATAGTAATAAAAACAGCTTGGTACTGGCATAAAAACCAACATGTGGACCAATGGAACCAAACTAAAGACCCTGACATTAATTCACATACCTATGAACATACAATTTTTGAAAAAGAAGCCAAAGCTGTACAATGGAAAAAAGGAAGCATCTTCAACAAATGGTGCTGGCATAACTGGATGTCAACATGCAGAAGACTGCAAATAGATCCACACCTGTCACAATGCACAAAACTCAAGTCCAAGTGGATCAATGACCTCAACGTAAGTCCAGTTGCACTGAACGTGATAGAAGAGAAAGTAGGAAGTAGTCTTGAATGCATTGGCATTGGAGATCACTTCCTAAATATAACACCAGTAGCACAGACACTGAGAGTAACAATTAATAAATGGGACCTCCTGAAACCAAGAAGTTTTTGTAGAGCAAAGGACATAGTCAATAAGACAAAATGACAGCCTACAGAATGGGAAAAGATCTTCAACAACCCCACATCTGACAGAGGGCTGATAATCAAATATATAAAGAACTCAAAAAGCTAGACTTCAAAATACTGAACAATCCAATTAAAAAATGGGCTACAGAGCTAAACAGAGAATTCTCAACAGAAGAAGCTTAAATGGCCAAAAGACATTTAAGGAATTGCTCAACATCCTTAGTCATCAGGGAATTACAAATCAAAACAAATTTGAGTTATCATCTTACACCTATCAGAATGGCTAAGATCAGAAACACTGAAGACAGCTTATGTTGGAGAGGATATGGAGCAAGGGGAACACTCGTACACTGTTGGTAGCAATGCAAATTTGTACAGCCACTCCCGAAATCAGTATGGCAGTTTCTCAAAAAATTGAGAATACATCTTCCTCAAGACCCAGCTATACCACTCTTGGGCATATACCCAAAGGAATGCTCAATGTTATCTCAATGACACATGCTCAACTAGGTTCATATCAGCATTATTCGTAACAGCAAGAACCTGGAAACAACCTAGATGCCCCTCAACTGAAGAGTGGATAAAGAAAATGTGGCACATATACACAATGTAGCACTACTCAGCAGTAAAAAACAATGATATCATGAAATTTGCAGGCAAATAGATGGAACTAGAAAATATCATCCTGAGTGATGTAACCCAGACTCAGAAGGACAATCATAGTATGTCCTCACTAATAAGTGGATATTAGATGTGATGGAAAGGATGGCCAGACTGCAACCCACAGCTCCAGAGAGGCTAGCTACCAGGGAAAGACCGTAGGAGGGACACATGGATGGCCCAGCGAAGGAGAAGTAGATGAGATCTTCATGAGCAGACTCGGTGTTGGGGATAGCGAGGGTGAGGAATGAGGGAAAAGGGAGGGTCAAGCTAGAGCAGGGACAGAGTGGGAGGGCAGGGAGGGAGATACCATGATAGATGAGGACATCATGAGAATAGGAAGAGGCAGGGTGCTGGGGAGACTTTCAGGAATCCACATGGATGACCCTACCTTGGACTGCTGGTAATGGTGCAGAGGCTGCCTAGACTGGTCTACTGTTGTAACTGGTCTAGTGAATAACCTAGCTGTCATCATGGAGCCTTTGTCCAGTGACTGATGGAGGCTGATGCAGAGATCCACTGCCAGGCATCAGGCTGAGCTTCAGGAATCCAACTGATGAGAGAGGGGAGGGATTCTGCAGGTGGGGGATGTGGAGACCATGATGGGAAGACGTGCAGAGATGACTGGCCATACTAGTGGAAGCAC
>CABHPH010094906.1:0-20615 GCA_902168325.1 Peromyscus nudipes
ATATATATATATATATATATATATATATATATATACACAGACCAACTGTAAGTTATTACAACATCTTCACAGAGTAATCCACTTGGGGTCCAATCGTCTATGTTAGTCCTCTAAGTCTGGATGAGCCACATACTCATTCTCACAGAAATGAACATGTTTTGATATGTTTGTCTTTCCTGATACGTTTTATGTTTCCATAGGATAGATGCACAGCTGAAATGATGTTTGATTCACTAGCATGAGATATCATTCAATATTGCATGAGACCACAGGGACCTATTTTACTGTAAAAAGAAGTACTAGAAATGGTAAAGAACCATTGCTGAATATAATCCAGAGAGTGCTAGCCTCAAAGAGCAATGCATTAGCTCGTTGACGTCTGCTGGAGAATCCACTCAGAGTAATACTGTGTTGAGAGGTTCAGATGACCTGTGTCTCTTTTGACTACATTATGACAGAAGTCAGGAGAAATAACACAGCCTTGGCATGGAATTCAATACATACTTTTCTGCACTGCGTTTCTGAAGAAGCAGAGTTGAGACAGTGACCACCAAGGAGGAGGTTTAAACTTGATCCCGAGTAGGGGTGGGGGAGGGAACACTGTGTCAAATGGAGGAAGGAGGCAATGATGCACCACAATAGAGACCTCAGCTGACTCCATGGCAGCTCAAACTGAGGTGACCCTTCAAAGTTGCCTTGAACAGCACAAGGAGACCAGACCATTGTACTGCTATTCTGTTGAGTCCCTGTTTGTGGATAGCTCAAGGAAGACTATGTTACTATCTCAGGCATCTGCCATCACCTGGAGCAATACCTGGAAAGTGCCTGCAACTCAGAATTCCCTCCAAGTGGCAACTGTCACCTGGAAGAGTGGCCCTCTCACTTCTGAAGGAGATGGGGAGGCACATCACTGAGATTACTAAACATTCCTTCTTGTTCCGCCTTGTCACCTTCATTTACCTTTAATTTTCTGAGATCGCACAGCCAGAAAAATATTAGCAGATAAGATTTTCCTTCTGGTTTTCTTTCTAGAGGACATAGGTTAAGAGATCAAAAAGAAATGTATGTTTCTTTTCTGGGTATGTGCGTGGGGCAGGTTTAAGTTTTAAGGCTTTAAGTAGACTTGCTCCAAAAGAGAACTCTACTACAAATAGTAAAAGAATATTAATGACAATGACAGTGTACACACACACACACACACACACACACACACACACACATGCACCACTTGATACATAGATAATGTACCAGGATACTTGATTTATGATGAAACTCACTTGTGAATATTATGCTGATGCCCGGGTCTCTCAGATTTAGTTCCTAGTTTAACAGCAGTGGTATAGTTACATCTGATTTTTCAGGCACATGAATATATCAAGAATCTTTTTTTAAAAATGTATGTCAGAGCACTTTGCAAAATCACAAAATCCCTACCAACAAATTTTGGTCTTTCCTTACCTTTTTCTCTAGCAGATACATTGAATGGTCTAAGAAGAATGCTATGCTCCAAGGACCATTTGTCAGGGCCTTATGACTCATGATCCTTTACAATATGGTGATGCTACACTTAAAGGTACCAATTCAAATCATTCTTTCTCCCTGCCAGGTTTCTCAGGATTTGCCCCTGAGAATGAGATTCTTCTCCCAGAAAGGCTGTTTAATCTTTCAGAAAAAGCAACAAATTGCAGTGTTGCCCTGGCAACATTACCACTTGAATCTCTGAGTGAGGTCTCATGGGTTAAGCTCATGGACCAACAGGTAAATAAGAGACCGGCAGTGAGCAGAGAAAGAAAAGAAGGATATTGAGAGGAGGATGTGCAACGTGAAGTCGGGGAAGGCTTCACCTAGTTCTTGAATTCAATTCAAAACCTGGCCCTGGTGAAATATAAGTTAAGTATTCACCAAAAAGCACAAATGTCATACACTATGTATCACAGATAGTTTAGTCATACCCGTGCCAATCTTGCCTGTGACTGGTCATTCCATGTCCTTTCCTCTTTCCTTCTGAGATAACCATTGACATTCTTCAGTGGGTTTGCAAAGGTCTAATTTATGACCTGTATGTAAGATGGCGATGCTCATTATTATTAGACTGGAATTTCAGTCCATTGACTTAAATCCTACAATTAAAAAGACCTTCATTCTGACTAAGGACAAGAAATTAGAACATGACCCACTCTTGCTTAATTAGCCCCCAATTTTTCTGCCATGATTTAATTCTGCCAGTCTTTTGAAACACATCACATTAAAAATGAAATAGCACAGAGTCCTCAAGAAATCTCAGGGGAAGGACAGGGTAAAAATCTTTTGTAAAAGGCAAAAAGTAATGGGAAAAATAATTAGAGGAAGCATCTCTGACATACTAAAACTAAAACGAACCACATGCTGTAGCAGAGAATTTTTTCCTAGAACCCTGGATAGAGGCTACAAGGATGGGTCTGGTCTAGACCTAGAGGGCTAGGCAGGGCTGGCCTGATCTCTCAGGGACTCATCCTCTCTGACCCCGATGCAATGGATGGCCGTCTGGTCCTCAGGGGCTGCCACTGAGTTTGCAACAGAGCCAGCAGCAATTACAGGAATGTTGGGCACTGACCTACTTTCCAGTTTTGTGAACCAGTAAATCTAATGCAGTGCTCTCTTTTCAATAACACAGATTTCATTGATTTTTTTTTCCCCAAACAGTTCAATGCCAGCCACCCTGGACCAAGGCAACAGTGAATAGTCCCTAAGCCATTCTGCTAGACTGAAACCAGTTCCATAGACAACAAAATATGTGCTCCTACAATATATACCTTATGGGATCTATGCATTCACTTGTAAAGGAAATGTCTATAAAGCACTGTAGTGACAGAGTGCCACTTAGAATTTATCAACTGAAAAGAAATGGTAAGGTGACATGAAGTCAAACCTGGGGGACTAGACAGGTGACTGAAATTTTAAGTAGAGAACAACCAGATGTTAGTTCTGAATGAAGTGGAGAATCATAAAGCACTTCATGTAGAAAGGACTTTGGAGGTGGGAGAGCTATACCACTGCGAAACTGGGTAGAATAGACAGATTAATTTAGTGGACTAGTACATGACATTGACATCCAAAAGACTCTAACATGTATTAAAGTGAATTGCAATCCAAGAACGTAAAAACCATAAAATTAAAATTTGTGTTAGTTTCCCTAAAATACACATTATACATATTTCATAAACTTTATGAAAGGAGGCCAGTCTACAATTACGACATTTGCTGTCAATCTGGAAGCAGTTTTGTTCATAGTCAGAGGTAAATGATATCAGTTTATCACCAAGGATGATTTATATTTGATAGAAAGCTTTTCAGTCTAGATTAAACTGGTTACATTCATTTGAAAAAATCAGGAGCCTGTCTACCATGTGGGTCAGTTCATACTTATTACATCCACAGTCTTAGATAAATTTTATGGAACTGACTGGTTCAATGAACTATTTTATAGTTATACAGCAGCTGTGTCAAAGTAAGATAGAGTCTAGGATAGTGCAGAAATGTCATACATGGCTTACTGGCATGAATTACTGTTCATTCATTCCTTGGTTTAGTCACTCATTGATGTAGCCAGTAGTCAGACACTGAAAAGGAAAAATTAATGCCCTAGTTCAATGATCTGCTGCGTGTATGCTGAGGACCAAGGAGTTGCTCATTGGAATCTGTGGAGAACTTTCTCAAAATATAGAAACATGTTACCAAGAACCTCCTTTTTGCCCTGAGGGCATATTAGAAGCTTGGAAGAGTTATCAGCCTTACGAACATTTTATGCATTTATCAGGTAAAAGTGATGTCCCCCCTGTGGCTCTTAAAGAAGCCACTGTTTGAGAGGTTTTTTGTTTGTTTTCTGAGTCTCATTGAGGAATAGCTTAGAAAATGTCAGCTAGCTAGTAAAATGTAGAACTGGTAGTCCTTACTCATGTATTCTGATTCCAGTTTTACATCTCAGAATATAACCAATTGATTCTTAGGTTTAAGGATCAGGTGGTCTAGTCTTTGTGTCTTCACCTCAATGCCTAACTGAGCTATTTACAAGTATATGTTAATTTGGAAGAAAAAACAGATCACAAGTTTCTTCAAATATAAAGACTTTATTTGCAAGATGGCTTTTTTAAAAATAGCATATAATATGGTTGAGTGTTCAGTTCAGCAGTAGAAGACTTAGTATGCAAACTGGATCTAATCCCTAGTGCTGAAAACATATTTGAACCAGCATAGAGACTGGTCACGTTTTCTTACAATATGATAGTCTATGCTGTGTTGTTGGAGTATTTCAATGATGTCATAACATTGCCAAGATTAAGTGTTCTAATTACACTATCCATTCTGTTTTATTTTATTTTCTATACTTGCCCTTTTGAGGAATGGGCATAAGTAAATATAAATATAAATACTTTGTTTATCAATTTTATTTTATTTTTCCTCTGATTTATTATCTGTATTTCTTCACTCTTGGTGTCCTCATCATGTTTTTAACAGTTGCTTAAATTGTGTCTGAAGACACAAGTGATATTTTAAGGCATTGAAGTAAGAGAATACCTCATGTTTATCTACATATTTCCCATTGCTAAGGTTTTATTACTTTATGCAAATGCAAATTTCCAGCTGTTGTCATTTTTCATCTACCTCAGCAATTTTCTCTAATGCTTCTTGTAGTATAGTCAAGATGAGCTGCAGCCAGCCCACACAGGCCTGCAGGAGCCCATTGTATGTATTTCTTCCATTTTCAGTCTCCAGGGGTAAGTGTTAGTTGATAGCATGAAATCAGTCATTGTTGCAATATTTCTCCTATAGAAATCAAGAAATGCTCTGAACCTGAACTTGTTTCCTTGTAAGGTTTTTTTTTTTTTTTTTAGTTTAACATCCCATATGGCGAGTACATGCCAGTTTGAGAATAAATTCTCAAGTTTTATACACTCAAAAATGCCTTTACATCATTTAAATTTTTGAAAAAATCAGTACAGCTCCTACAGGAAAAATGTGAAGAAAATAATATCATAGTATACTATATTTAAGTTACTTAAAACTTGTAATTCAAAGAAACTCCAAGAAGCTTCCAAATGAAGAAAAAAATAAGAATGACAACAAATATTTCATCAGAATCATTTTAAGCTGAAGAAAATGGAGCATTGAACTAGATCGGTTCTTTTTCCTTATCAATATATGACTATTGAATAGATCAACCAATGAATTAACAAGAATTAATCTTTAAATTACTGAAAGAAATAACCTATAAATCTAGGATTCTATACCCAGCAAAAATGATATTTCTAAATTTAAAGTATATATGCAACACAAAAGTCAAGCTAGTCTCTAAAGAGGAATTCAAAAATGTCTTGAGCAGTCTGGAAATTTTTGGGTAAGTCATTCAAAATTCTATTTGCAGGGAGGGTGAGGAAATTTTTACCAAAAGCAGCATTTAAGTAAATGTGAAAGACATTTGACCCAGTAGTAAAGCCAATGATAATGGGGTCTACCTTGGTTTGGGTTTCTATTACTGTGAAGAGACCCCATGACCTTACAAAGGAAAACATTTAATTGGGACTGGC
This sequence comes from Peromyscus nudipes, assembly GCA_902168325.1. NCBI lineage: Eukaryota > Metazoa > Chordata > Mammalia > Rodentia > Cricetidae > Peromyscus > Peromyscus nudipes. The sequence continues at coordinate 5,565 of CABHPH010094906.1, forward strand.
TTACAGTTTTAGAGGTTTAGTCCATTTTTATCATAGCAGGAAGCATGGCAGCATGAAGGCAGACAAGGTGCTGGAGAAGATGAGAGTTCTACATACAGATCTCCAGAGAAGCAGGCAGCAGGAAGTGAACTGCCTTGAGCTTCTGAGACCTCAAAGCTCACTCCCACAGTGACATACTTCCTCAACAAGGTTACACCTCCTAATATTGCTACTCCCCGTGAGCCAAACATTCAAACACATGCAGTCTATGGGGGCCATTCCTATTCAAACCACCACAGGGGCAAAGATAATGTCTTAGACACTGTTCTGTTGCCATGACAAAATACCATGACCAAGGTAACTTATAAAGTAAAGCATTTAATTTGGGGGTCATGGTTCTAGAGGCTTAGAGTCCTTGGCCATCCTGTCATGGGATGGGGAGGAGTAATGGCAGCCGGCACACATGCTGCTAGAGTAGTCACTGAAGGCTTACATCTAATCCACAAGCAAAAGACAGAGAGAGCAAAAACTAACTGGGAATAATATGGGCTTTTGAAACTTCAAAGTTCACCCCTAGTGATATGACTCATCCAACAAGGCCACACCTCCTAATCCTTCCCAAACAATTCCACCAACTGGGGAACCATGTATTCAAATAGATGAGCCGATGGGGGCCATTCTCATTCCAACCACCACTGACAACAAAAGTATCAAAGTCACTTTTTTGTGATTTTGTAATAATCCCATCCCCTGTGGGATTCATCTCTGTAACCAGTGATAGCAATATTGACCTGACTGTGATTAAAAACTGATAGATACATTATCTCAAAATTACAGTCAGACTTAGGTATTAATCAAGACCATATTGACATTCTGACATTCTTCTAACAGAGCAAAGCACTAGAAGAATTGATAAACATCTACCATCCTGTAATTGTGCCTCCAGTTTGTTTCTGAATGTGTAAGAGATTCACAAACAAGACCCTCTAAATATTAATAGTATCTGCCTTATCAATATTCTTTTCTCATAGAGGCAACCAGCGTCTACTGATCTCTCAGAGTATTTATTCAGAGTATTTTAAAGAGTATCCTTTGTATCATGTCCCACATCTGTAGGATGGAAGTCAGAAATTCCTTCCAACCTTTTGTAGAGCTAGTATGTGATCAGATATACAAGCCTGGGACTTGTATATAGAAACAAATCAAGACAAAGAATTGGGAACAATGGGGAATACCCATTGTCTGGAAACAGCGGCCAAAGAGACGATGGCCTGAAGAGATGGCAGTGTTGGAAGCTGCAGAGGAAAAATGCCAAGTGTCACTAACTTTCGGATTAATATCCAAGTGTGGTTTAAGCTTCCAAGTCCCAGTCTCTGGGCTTCTCAGAAGAATACCAGCAGCCTGATATCTGCGAACAAATTCCTACACTGTGTAAACCACTATGTTTATGTGTGTGTCATTTTCATCTAAGATGTTTGGCTGATAATCCCTACTAGGTCTTCATTTTCAAGGCTGTAATTACTATAGCCCAAAACATCACAACACTCATTCACCTAAATGCTAAAAGTTCAGGACTGAACTTTGTATGCTCACTTGCAGTCTTGGAAGACAAAGTTCTATTCTATAGAAGAACTCCAAAGAGCTTTGTAAATTCCACAAGTTCATGTTTTGTAAGCATGGGAACCTCAGCTCCATCCCCAACACATAAAAATCCTAGTATGGTGGTACATGCTTGCCATCCCAGTGCTGCAAAGGCAAAGACAGGAAGAGATTCTTGGTGCTTACTAGCTAGTCAGCCTATCCTAATTGGTAAGCTTTAGCCTTCATAGCCATGTGCTCAGTTATTCACACCTGCATACACCCATGCATCTTCAGACACACAAGAATACACTAAAAAATACTGTATTATCACCTATATTTTATTGCAAAGACATTGGACTGGTGAGAATTTTATTGTTCTCTTGTATACCCAAGGTACCTGGTCAAATAGCCATTCTCCAATACAAAGGCTACCAAAGGTACTTGAAAGAATATTTAATAATTTAGTCACTAAGCATCTAATAGCAGTCATTTCTACAATGTACTCCACACAAGAAAGAGAATAATTCATAATAAAATCAATCTGGAGTCCTCACTGTATGCACAAAAAAGAATTTTAACCAAACAAGCTATTGTGTTGAATGTTTTCATCTATCATTTGTGATATAACTTAAATTCTTCTTTTATTTTTAGAATTAGGAGATGTCTTTGACATGAGGTTTTTTCTTGCCAGGTTTAAACTGTGTGATCAGGAGTTTATGTTGTAGTTTTTACAATAACTGAATAACTGAAATTAATTTCATTTAAGTATTTGGCAGTGTTTATCCTTGGGATTGTCCTTCTGTAATCCTTACTCCCCTGGTGTCTTTTTTACTCAGTCACCCTTTTTCTATCACTCAAGATAGCTACTATTTATTACATTAGACCCCTGGCAATTGAGGAACAGATACATTCAGTGCCTACATTTTTTATTGAAAATGCTTAGCCACTAACGCTTTGATGGATGTTGGCATATCAACTGTAAGCCAATGATAAAATGATGCTAGAGTGGACTTATGGGTTTCTCATAAACTCTGTAATTTTATCCCTTATCAAACTGATCTCTTCTAGATCATTATTAAATCCTGGAGGGCAAAGATTGCACATTCTTAAAACCATCATGTCTTTTTAGGAGAGAGAAAGAGAAGATAATGTGTGTAGAATTCCAGGAATAGTTCTCTGTAAGCAAACTGATGGCCATTGAATAGAATGTTAATTTTGACCTCCCAAAGTCACTGTACCACATTTCAATATTATTATGTGTTTTCTTTATGTAGCAAGAATCATCCACAAATGTGTGATGAGTTTGGACATTGTGTCTAACAAAATTCCTCAAATACACCATTTTATATAGGTAAAATACACATACACACACACACACACACACACACATACACACACACACACACACACACACACCACATATACACACATATATCTCAAAATTCCTACCTAAAGATATCCTATATCTTCACTGTACCTATGGCTTCACTCTAACCACGCCTGCTATGTGAAGCTTTCCTTGTCTGAAGTCAGATGACAGCACAGTCCAGATACAGTCATGAGGCAAAGGTAGCTAGCCTTCTGCATCTTCCACTCTCTTCTAATTCTCTAGTCTGTTGTGTTTGTTATATCTAAATATATAAATTCAGCAAGCATTTACGCATATCTTCTTTTTGCAGCTGCCATGATAATGGTCACTTTTCATGAATCACTTCTAATATGGAAGGATGATAAGGATGCCACAAAAGCATAGCTCAAGAGCTAACAAAATGGAAGGAGATGGGCAAGACAATAGAGGCAAGTGAAGTGGGTAAATTAATAGACAAATGATTAAGTTTTTCAGTCAATTAACATATATTTACCATGCATTTAGGATGGTTTGTAGTTCTGGGTGTATTAATCACTTTTCTTGTGGCTGTGACAGAACACTTGGCAACTTTAGGGAGGGAAGTTTGGTTTGGTTCATGGTATAATAAGCACCAGCCATCACAGGCAAGAAAGCATGGTGGTGGGTGGAACAACTTGCTCATGGAGATGGGTGGTAAGGAAGGCCGATCATATCACAGTATCAAAGGAAGCAGAAAGAATGGTCTGGAGCGAGGCAGGGCTCTAGCCCATAATCCCTACCCCTTTCTCCACTTCCCTTTCTTCATTGACCCACTTCTAGCAAAGTCAAAACTCTTAAAGATCCCACGATTTCCCAAAAGAGTGCCACCAGCTGGGCCCCAAGTGTCAAAACACAGGAGACTACTATGAACATTTCACAATCAAATCTCAACATTGGGGGATACAAAATGAAATAAGATAAACTGCCAAATTTCCTGATGAAATTAAAATTCTAATGGAACAAGCAGGTAATAAATTAGAAATGAAATAACTAATGTTATATATTCCTTATTTGCAACTAACTCTAACTTGTTTCCAATGCTACAAGCCTATCCTATGTATACGGCTCATTTTCACTTCTCAGATGTTAAATCTTCCTATACTGAAATAAGCTCCACTTTATAAGCGTTCTTTCCCTTCATCAAGGCTCAGTTCAGAAGTTAGCTATTCTTCAAGATAATCTTATGAAAAGTTAATACTTGCTACTCAGTATAGACATAGGACTCCAAACACCGCATTTCAGTTTCTACATGTTTAACAATGAAGTGCAAGTATCTGTATGCCTTTTCTCTCAGTAGACAAGGAATTTCTCAGGATAAAGTCAAGGACTGATATGGCCTTTCTATGTTCTGCACCTGAGCAGTTTCCTACCTGAAGAGCTGAGTTATAGTCACAACAACTACAGGATGTCACTGACACAAATGACACTCATAGGTGATGTGCACTACACTGAAAACTGAGCAAATTTTGGACAATACCTGAGTTGAGCATTCTACTGTGATCTGCATTTTAAAATGAGAAAACTGAGACCCACAGAGGTCAGATGGTTTGTTCACAGTCAGAAGCTAGCAAGAGATAACTATCTAATCAATCAATAAGTCCATTTCTATTTGTTTATAGCAAAGAATTTTGTGTATATATGTTCATCCTCACAGTTAGTTCTTCATAGGCATAAGTATCTGCTTAAATGTTTTCCTTATTTTTATGTTGCGTTTGCTTTGTTTTCTTTCCCACTGGTTCTGGTGATCAAACCCAAGGCCTCATGAGTGAGAGGCAAGAGCTGCATCCCAGATGCCTCCAAACATTTTTTTTTTTGTATTTGAGAATCACTGATCATTATTACACTGCAAAAGTCAGTGGTATAGTTTCACGAACCTAAGCAGTGCATATATCTTTAAAACTTATAAAGCAAATGGTTGACATGAAAGAGCTCAATGCTTAAGACTGTCAGAAGAACTTGAAAACTTTCATGTTCTTTTCTCATGTACACTTTTGGTTTTCTTTCTTTCTTTTTTTTTCAGTTCAACGACAGCTGTTGGTAGGAAATGAGACAAGGGATTTAGGGGCAGTCATGAGACTTAAAAATAGAAAATTACCTTTTTTATAGTCATGCCGTATCTTGTTTTCTTCCACAGTACAGGACACTGCCTTTGTCGTGACAGAGCTATCACTTATCAGAATTGGACGATCATTATAGAAATGGCAGCACCTGTCCACAGTTAACACAGAATAGTTGGATTAAAGAGAGTCATATTATCTGACATACTCAATTTGCCTACATTCCAAAACCTCAGGATTTACTATACCATTGTGCATTCTTGTACTTAATTGACTTCGAGTGGCTACAGAGATGAAGTCTGAATATTAATACTCATTGGTCTGGGGTACTATATTCAATTTCTTTATAAAAAGCCTGAAACTTATTTGTAAAATTCCAGAAACATAGACTATTGCCTATGTTTTAACAAAGTCTTCCTGGAATTCATTTCTTTGCAATAAAATTATCTTCCCTTATATAGAGATAGAGGGTAGAGAAAATTTTTACCATTCTCTCTAGGGTCATTTTAATCAGCTGGCTGCCTTCATATTCACAATACCCACAGCAATCATTCTGGAAAGTTTCTTGTGGTCATACTAAATAAATGAACCATTCAAAATGCAATCAGTGATGATGAGCTTGGGGATTATGGACAGCCATGCTGTGAATATTGATATTTTTTTTTACAAAATCATGTTGCTGGGCTAGAAAAATGCTATTTATTAGCAATATTAAAATGATTATAATTTTAAATCCATGTAATTTTCCCTGTCATCTGAAAACATATGAGAAAATTATCAAGGATGAGGCCATCTCTCAGAAGAAGACTGGTCTCACTAAACAAAAAGGAATCTATTACTTCTTCGACCTTCTAATTAGTAATAAAGGGCTAGGGAAAGGAGAGATTAATCCCAAGGGTGGTGAGCAAGGCCCATCCCTTAAAAAAGTGAAAAACTTCTGACTTCAGACTGAGCTGGGAACTGTGAGTCAAAGACCAAGATTGTGAAGAGTTTTTTGTTTGTTTGTTTTTAACCTTCAATATATATTTATCATTGATTTCTTTTTTGTTAAATTTATTCATTTATTTTACATCCTGACTGCAGTTTCATATCCCATTCCCTCCCCATACCTCCCCTCTGCACCATTCCCCACCACCTTGCCCCCTAATCCACTCCTCCTGTTTCTGTTCAGAAAGGGGCAGGCCTCCATGGGTATCAACAGAGCCTGGCATATCAAGTTGTGGTAGGACTAAGCTCTTCCCTTTGTATTAAAGCTGGGCAAGGCAACCCAGTACAAGGAATAGGTTCCCAAAAGGGAGCCAAATTGTCAGGGACAGGCCTTGATCCCACTGCTAGGGGTCCCACAAGCCGGCCAAGCTACACAACTGTCACACCTATGTAGAGGGTCTAGGTAGGTCCCATACAGGTTCCCTAGCTGTCTGTCCAGACTCTGTGAGCTCTGTGGGTTCCTTTGTGATGACCTTGACATCCCCTGGCTCATACAATCCTTCCTCCCTCTCTTCAACAGATTCTGAGTTTGGCTGTGGATCTCTGCGTCTGCTTCCATCAGTTACTGGATGAAGACTCTCTGATGACAAATGGGTAGTCACCAATCTGATCACAGGAGATGCCCAGTTCAGGCTAGCTATACACTATTGCTTGGAGAGTTGCTGGGGTCATCCTAATAGATTCATGGGAGTTTCCCTTGCACTAGGTTTCTACCTGACCCCAAAATGCCCCTCCCATATTAAGACATTTCTTTCAGTACTCTCCCCCTCCATCCACCCCCAACCTGATCCCTCTTGTTCCCATCCCTACCCACCTCCAGTCTACCCAGGAGATCTCTTCTATTTCCCCTTCCCAGGGAAATCCACGCACTTCCCTTTGGGCCCTACTAGCTACCTAGCCTCTCCGCAACTGTGGATTGTAGCATGGTTACCTTTTGCTTTACAACTGAGACAAACATGGTATGTATTCACTCATACCTGAAGAGTTTTGGAACCATCTGCAAATGTTTGTAAAATCACTATGTTAGTCACATTTATTGTCTTCTTCCTGGCTGTTTTTCTCTCTGAATGATAAAACCCTTAGAACTAGCTGAGAAATTTCAAAAGAAATAATTGGCTATGGAGGAGCCCCAAAGAGACAACAAGTGGTGGCAGTGGTAGCTACTGCTATGGCAAGCAAAGAATGTGAAACACATCTCTACAAGAAAGGAAGGCTTGACACTCTTGAGCGGGAGCTAGTGCTAGGCTAGAATTTCTTCAGCAATCTCACCAATAAATATATAAATGTAATACAAAATTTAAAATACCCGATTTTTTCTTTAAAAATTAAGCTAGATTTGTAGGGTTGGCTTTGAATAGAGGGGAGAGTTTTGAGAATAAGAGAACTTTGCAAATCACAAATTGAATAGAAAAGATGGTAGAAATAAGGGTTTTTCTTTTTTCTTTTTGCTTTTCAAGACAGGGTTTCTCTGTATAGCTTTGGTGCCTTTCCTGGAACTCACTCACTCTATAGCCCAGGCTGGCCTTGAACGCACAGAGATCTGCCTGCCTTTGCCTCCCGTGTGCTGGGATTAAAGGTGTGTGCCACCAACGCCCGGCTAGGATGTTTTGTATAGAGAGAAAAATACATTACATCCCAACTGCAGTTCCCCTCTCTCCAGCCCTGCCTCCCCTCTCTCCCAGATCAACTCCTTCTCTGTTTCCCTTAAAAACAAAAACAAACACACAAAAAAGGCCTCCCAGGGATATCCACCAAACGTGGCCTAACAAGATACAATAAGACTGGGCACAAACGCTCATATCAAAGCTGGACATGGGAACCCAGTAGGAGGAAAAGGGTCCCAAGTGCATGTAAAAGAGTCAGAGACATCTCCCGATCCCACTGTTGGGAGTCCTATAAGAACACCAAGCTACACAGCCATAACTTTTGTGCAGAGGACCTTGGTCAGACCCATACAGGGTTCATGTTTGTTGCTTCAGTTTCCTGGAGCCCAGCTTAGTTGACTCTGTGGGCCTTGTTCTCCTGATGTCCTTGAACCCTCGGGCCTCTCCTACAGGGGTTCCCCTGACTCCACCTAGTGTTTGGCTGTGAGTCTCTGCATCTGCTCCCATCAGTTGCTGGATAAAGCCTCTCTGATGACAATTGGATTAAGCACCAGTCTATGAGTACAGCAGAATATCATTAGGAATCATTTTATTGACTTTTTTTTTTTACCAGTTATGTTTGGTTCTATCCTGGGTCTCTGGGCTATCCAGCCTCTTGTTCCTGGCCATCCAGGCAGTGTCAGGAGTGGACTCCCTCTCCTGGCATGCGCCTCAAGTTGGACCAGTCATTTGTTGGCCACTCTCACATGGTTTGTGCTACCATTGCTCCAGCAAAGTCTTATAGGCAGAAGAGGTTGTAGGCCAAAGATTTTGTGGCGTGGTTGGTGTCCTAGTCCCAGCTACGAGGCTTGCCTGGTTATAGAAGATGTTCAGTTCAGGCTCTGTATCCCCCATTATTCTAGTCGATTCCAGGGAGTTTCCACGGTCCTGGGTTTCTGCATCTACCCCAAAGGCCCACCAATTCCAATTTAACCTGCTGGCTTGCCTGTGCCTGGCCTGGGATCGTGGCCCCTGGGTGGGACATCACACCACAGGAAGAGTAAGCTCTTGCTCATTTTACAGTGGAGGACTGGGAAAAGAGTTTTGGGTCAGAGGAGGAAGAAACAAACTAATAGAGAGACCTGGCCTTGACCCATAAGCCAAGGGCAGAGTATACACTAGAGAAACTCCAAGAGTTCCGGGAAGGAAGCTGGAAATATGCAACTGAATTGGAGACTCAGAGAATAACTGCCTTCGAATGGAACTAGAGACTATCAGGAAGTCTGAAATGCAGCATTCACTTGGCACCAGCATATCTTGGCATTGGAGGATGACCTGGCTCAGATGAAAGCCATTGAAGATCAACTGAGGAAATACATCCGGGAACTGGAATAAGCCAGTGATAACCTAGAGAGAGCCCAACGGCCATAGTCATGTCCCTGGAAGACTTTAAACAGCGCTTGAACCAAGCCATCGAAAGAAATGCCTTCCTGGAAAGAGGGCTGGGCAAGGAGGAGTATCTTCTAGAATCAGTCCAGAAGCTGAAGGATGAAGCCAGAGACCTGCGGCAGGAATTGTCTGTGTAGCAGAAGCAAGACAAGCTCCAGTCACCTATGCCGGGCTCGGGGAAGCTGGGAGGACAGACATGGCTGCGCAGGCCGCAGGTTCTGTGCCATCCTCTCCCATAACCCACCGAGGACCCAGCTCTGGTTTGAATACACTGGGAACATGTGGGTCTAGACAGCTCCAATAGTGGGACCCCATTCACACCTGCACCCGGGATATCAGGCCTAAACATTGTTGGGAACCTGCTTTGGAACGTTGGGGCCCTGGGTCCAAACTGACATCCTGCATGAACTTCGTGTGTGATCATTACCCAAGTCAGACAAGTGGGCCAGCCTCAGGGTGAGGAACCAAGAACAGAGATGGTGCTGACAGACCGCCAAGTGGCACCAGTGTGGGAGATAAGGGAGACAAAATCGATACTCCATGAGATTTGTTCCTGCTCTTGACATTCACTCTTAGAAGCCTGAGAGCCCTGTGCTAGCCGCCGGGACATTGCTGTCTCCTCTGTTAAATATGGTTTGCTCTGTCTGAGGTCAGGGAAACGCTTGGAGTTGGGAAGCCAGCCTCACGGTTCTCATCACCAGAGCAGCCGTCCACCCAGGGTGTGGTCAACCTTCCTTTTGCTTTAGGTCCAATGGGAACTGCGCCCTCACCTTTCTATTCAACTTCTGGTGGTTGTATTTTCAAGCTGGTTTGAGAAATAAGAGCCAGCATCACCAGCATTCACTGTGTGCTGTGCAGACCAAGCTGACTAAGACAGTTGGATGCAGACTCGGCATCATCCCTGTAATGTGGCCCGGTCCCTGGCAGTGCATGTCATAGAAATGAACTGGTCCACTGAGGCAGTTCTAAGGTATGGAAGATGGGGCCGTCCTGTCATTGGCTACCTAGAGTTCTAATGGCTTCCAGACGTGTTTTAAATATTCATAATCTTCAGGGGGGATTAGAACCCAGCTCGGGAGCTCTCCTCTGCAGCCTTCCACCTGGAGCTGTCTTCTGGAACATTCTCTCAGTGCTTTTACAGCATGGTTAAATTGTGTCTAGGACTGGAAGATTACAGAGGTGTAGGGCTATTTTAAACTGTGGTCGTGTACGTTGACACTTTTATTTTCTTTTGTATTCTTGAGACAGGGTTTCTCTGTGTAACCCTGCCTGACCTGAAACTTGCTATGTAGAACAGGCTGGCCTTGAACTCAGAGATCTGCCTGACTCTGCCTCCCAAGTACTGGGATCAAAGTCATGTACCACCACTGCCCAGCCCTTTGACACTTTTAATCTGCCTCTCATGAAGGCTTCTAGATGTGTGTCTGGCTCTTAGGTCAGTGAGAGATTAGCCTCCTTAGATAAACCCTGACTCCTATCTTTATTGAATCCCCTTTCCTGGTGTTGGGGATACATTTGCATCTGAACCCTGGGCAGAGTTGGAATGGCCTTTGTTATGCCATCTCGAAGAAGAGGACTTCAGCCAGCCAGCAGGATTCATCCAGACACCATAGAATAACCAAGGTGACCAAAGCATGAGACTGAGTTCTCCGGCAGAGGCTCCCTCAGGATGTGGAGAAATTAGCACACAATCTGCAATTCCAAACTCTCTGATCTCTGGAGCGAAGTGCTGCTTCACACTTTGGTCCACATGAGAAGTACACACTAATTTCCAGAGCTTAGCATCCTTCGCTTTGCTGCTAACTTATTTTCTAGTAGATGGCACAAGACTGGCCTTGAGTTGGACCTAGAGCTTTCAAAACGCTACTGACATTCACAGGGTGATTTTAAGCTGTGTGGCTATTTCCAGCTCAGACATTCTAAGCTGGAAAAGGTGGACTTTGTTTTCTATAGAAATTATAAAATCTAGAGAAATGCCTGCTCTACTGGTGTGTGTCTGTCCTCCATGTTTGTGCACGTGACTATGAAGTTCACCTTTTGTTTACCAAAGTAATAAAATCATGGGCGTGGGGAAAGATGATGGTTTCTCTGCAGGAAGCAAAAAAATAAACATAATAGAGAAAGACTTTGTTATCTTTGAGGACTATATCACTGGAAACTGGAGAAAAAAATTGTTACATAATATCAAAAACTATATATACCTGTGTGAAAGGCAGAACCAAAAGTAGTGAGGTCGATGCTTAGTGGAGGAGAATTCCAAGAAAAGTGTTAGTGGTGTAGCTTGGCTTTCTCTTTTTGCTATTTATAGTAAAAATTCGAGATGAGGGAGATAATTTCAGACAATAACTAGCAAGCAAACAGAAGCCAGCATTTGGTGATACTCAGCCTATCCTGCTATCAAACAATCCTACAACTAAAAAATTTACTATTGGAAATTCATGCTCTAAAGAAAAGCCCAAGTTTAGCTAGACATTCTTGTTGCATGAATCCTAAATGGTCTTTTAATAAAAACCCAGAGCCAGACATTGGGGTAAATGCTGAAAGATCAGAGAGACAAAGGAACAAGCCATAGCCACTTCTCACCTCGCCAGCTGCATGAATCCTCCAATTGAATACCTCTGAGTCCTCAGCCAAAAGGGCCTCTAGTTTCTGTCTCCTCATGCCTTGTATGCCTTTCTCTGCCCATCCATTTCACTTCCTATCTCAACCTTCCTAGTGCTGGGATTAATGGAGTGTGTGCTTCCCAAATACTAAGGTTAAAGGTGTGTGCCACCACTGCCTGGCTCTGTTTCTCTCCTAGACTGGATCAATCTCATGTAGCTCAGTTTGACCTTGAGCTCACAGAGATCCAGATGGATCTCTGCCTAAAGTGCTAAGATTAAAGGTGTGTGCTACCACTACCTGACCTCTGTGTTTAATTTAGTGGCTGGCTCTGTCCTCTGATCTTCAGGCAAATTTTATTAGAGTACAGCAAAATTTCACCACACATTCTTTTGCTGAATGTGTCTGAATCATGACTCTACTTAACCATCTCAGCAAATGCAGAGGAAAAAAAAACAAGAAAGGTCATGAAGAATTCTCTTGTCTAATGGTCCAGATCCCTCATGATATGTACAAGGAGCTCACAATATTTTAGAAATTGTTGCCCAAACAAAAACACTGTCAGCTTGATATAAAGGGGGCAGATGAAAAGGGAATTAGACCTTCCAAACTTCAAACATGTAATATATGGACAAATGGAATGCCTCTGCCACAATAGCAAATGTCAAATGTCATGGAAAACAAAGGCTAAAGTTTGATGTTCAGAGACTAGAACTTTAGTTTAGTGACTTACAGAGCTGCTGTAGAGATGGAGGACAGATTCCTAAATCACAAACACTGAGAAGAACTCTCTCGCCTGGATTTTAAACTTGCCCGAGCTGGTTATGACCATATTCCTTCATTCTCTTCCTTTGGGGATGCAAATGCCTTCTGTGCCTGCCCCACCCATGCATCTTCAAAGCATGTAAATTGTGCTCTGCTTCACAGGTCCACTGATACCTAGCAATTTGTCTTCAGAAGCTAGAATCTTACATCTACATGGAGAGAATTATTTTACATTGTAAGATTTAGAATTCCTTGAATTGATGATAGTTAATGTGCTAAGAGACTGAAGAGAGGGGAAACGTGCTTTGCACATGGCACAAGTGTACTTTAAACAGAACAGACAATGTGCTACGGTGGATTGAATAGTGGACTCCAAAATGTTCATATTTTGATGCCTGGAGCCTTTCAATGTAACCTAATTTGAAAGAGATCCTTTGCATATTTGATTAACGATTTTGAAATAAGGTCCTCTGTATTATCCAAGTGGGTCCTAAATTCACCGGCATGTATCCTGACCCTTATAAGAAATAGATGGAAGAGAACCACATAAAAATAGGAGGTGATATGAAGATGAAGACCTAGTGGATGATACTGCCAGAATGCAAAACCACTCGAAGTCTGAGGGAGAGAAGGAAATGTGCTCTCTAGCGTAGTCTTGCTGACACATCTCAGACTTCTTGATATCAGAACTGTGCAAGTATGAATTTCTGTTGTCTTGAAAGCCATCACATCTGTGGCAATTTGTTATAGCAACCCTAGAAAACTAACACAGTAATGACACTGAAAAAAATATGTATGGGTTCCTTGATGCAGTTTTACAATAACCAGAATGTGCCAGGCCCTACACAAAAGAGAAATTCCCCTTTAAATAAGTTTACTACAATATTCTCGAACATACTTTTTATCCAATTCTGATATTAATTGGTCTTCAAAGGACAATGATTCCCCACATACACATGTATACAAAATATACACACACTCACATGCACACACGCACAGAGAGAGAGAGAGAGAGAGAGAGAGAGAGAAAGAGATGATAGATAGATAGATAGATAGATAGATAGATAGATAGATAGATAGATAGATAGATAGACAGACAGATGATTGATTGATAAATAGGGGAGAGGGAGAGAGATTCTTCTCTTTGTTCCAAAACAAGGTTTGACAAAGCTGTTTTGGTATTGAAAAAATACATATAAAATATCCAAAGATGACTACTTTTAGTTTAACTTAACAAATACTTATTTAGCATTTTCTGTGGGAGGAACTATACAGGGCCATAAGTAGGAATGGTTACAAGAAAATGAAGACTATATAAGTACAAAATAAGAAGCACATAACTTGAGAACAAAATATATATTCCATGAAGTATATATAAACATAACAACAATAATAATAGAGCAAGAAGGCATGGATTTGAGAAGAGGATGTAGACACAGGGCTGCTGGAGATGGAGGAGGAGTGGATATGATGAAATACATTGTACTTGTGTGAAATTCTAAAAACAAACAATATGAATAATCTTAAAATTCTTGGGAGTCTGCATAGAAAAAGCAGGCATATACAAAGTGGATTTTTTTAAATGCTGAGATAGAATCTAAGTGGGCAATGGACAACTGTGTACTTCAATAGAAGGGACCATCCCAGGTGGGAGGAGCTGCCTGGACAAAGGAGCAGAAACAGGAACACACTCATGGAAAAGTAATGACCTTTGACCAGAATATTGGACTCTATATAAAAGAATGGGATAAAACTAGAAATTATAGTTTTCTATATGTCACAGATACCACGTTGGCAGAGTCACACTTAAGGGAGTGGTGAGTGGAGAGGTATTAATGAGTGTGAGCTCTGGATTCATTGCTTTAGAAAGGGGCACCCGTGTAGAAAACATTGAAGGTCATCTGAGGAGGGTCACACCTGGAGCACCACCAAAGCTTCCTTCCCTGGAAGTCCCCTGCACTTGAAAAGTTTTGAGAGGTGAAGGAAACTGATGTTTTGTTTTACTTTATTTTATTTCTCCATCTATGATCAGAAGAATGAATTAGAGTGATGAATCTTTTGGCCTCTTGTAGGTTATTTGGAAAAATGATCCATAAAAGGATCACGAGTATAACTTAGAAAGTATCCATATTTCTAAGATACATTCAAAGTCTCTAGTATTGGGATCAAGTGAGATGCATTGTTTATCATTCCTTTTATTTTTGAGATTACAATATAGTCATGTCATTTTTCCCTTCCCCTTCCTCCCTCCAAGCCCTGCCATGTATGTCTTCTTGCTCTCTTTCAAACTGATGGCTTTTTAAATTATCACATGTATATATGTACATTCATGTACATGTATATACATACACATTCCTAACTATAAACTGCTCAGTCAGTATAATGTTACTTGTATGTATTTTCCCTGAGCTGACACTTTGGCACTGGACAAGCAGTGGGTGAGCTCTTCCCTGGGTAAGGCTTTAATAGGTGCCCAGCTGGCTGTGATAGACTCAACTCAGAGAACTGCTGATCCGGTGATTACAGTGAATTTTGTTTTTGACTTTCCATCACCATGTGAAACAGACAGAACTGAAGCAGTTGTGTCTACACACGTACAGACAGACAGGCAGACAGACAGACAGACACACACACACACACACACACACACACACACACACAC
>CABHPH010094908.1:0-33398 GCA_902168325.1 Peromyscus nudipes
CTCAGGGGGATACGTTTGATAGGAGACCAGGCAGCACCTGGTAAGTAAAGCTCGGTTTGAACCGGGGAATCAGCTTCGCCAAAGGGAGCGCCCTCCGGCTTCCCGGGAAATAGAGCCCGCAAGTTCCCAGCCCTCCTTCCCCGGGCGGAACCTGAGGCCGGCGGCGGCGACACGGCGACGCTTACCAGCACGAAGTGCACCAGGGCATCGTAGCAGAGCCAGGCCAGCACCCCACGCTCCACCGCGCTCCGCCCGTGGCCCAGGCGCAGGCCCAGAGCGCACCCCGCGGCCAGCAACGTCGAGCACAGCAGCAAGGAGGAGCCCGCCGCAGGGCCCAGCGGCCAGTCCTCACCCATGGGTCCGCAGCACTTCCCGAACGCAAGGCTAGCCGGGGAGCAGGGGAGATAGACGCTCGTGGGCGGGGCTTTCGTGGGCGGGCTCCTGCAGGCGGAGCTTCTCGTGGACGAGCTTCCGAGGGACCTGGCCTGCAAAGCCAGCTTGGCCCGCCCGTGCAGCCCAATTCTGTCCTGATGGTTCCTGGACCCAGGCTCACGCTTTACATGCTAAACCGCTTCCACAAGATATACGAAGTCTGACGTCTAACAGGGTTCAAAAGGTTAAGTCACAAAGTGAAGTCCAGACAGTGGGGATTTTGAGACAAAAGGTTCTGAAGAGGCCTAGCAAGTCTTGCCAGAGGCCCAAGCAAAGATCTTTACAGTTATTATCCGCCTTTGAACTATGGTTTCCTTTGTGTTTGAGACAGTCTAGCTACATAGCGCAGGTTAAAATGGAAATCAGTATGCAGCCCAGGCTGGTGGAACTCAAGGTTATCCTCCTGCCTTGACCTCCTGAGAGCAGTATTCACAGGTGGGCATCACCATGCCGGCCCTCCCCCTCCCCCGACCGGCGCTCCACAAGGCTTTTAAATCCTATGCAATTAATTGACTGACCCTATTTCCAATATTTAACCCTCAAAAGTCAAATGCTGTATGCCTCCTCTGGGGACGCCCTCAGCAATATAGCACTTGCCTAGCACCCACTAGATTCCTAGGTTTCGGGGGTGGGGGTAGATTCTGGAAAGAGGGGAAGGCAGTTGTTTAATGGAATTAATCTCAACTTTGCAACAGAGGACATTTCTGCAGGTTGCCTACACAGTTGTGTGGACAAACTGAGCGCTGCTGAGCTGGGCGGGTGAATTTCGTTATGTACACCTTACCACTATGGAAAAGATTGCTGAGACAAGTTCAAGAAACTCCCCCACCCCCACCCCTAGTCACGTGCTGTGACAGATAACATCTGCAGAAACTATCCCTTTGCTCCTTATTACTACTCCCTTGCACTACAACACGAACTCCGTAAGAGCAGGGGCTGTGACTCGCCTGTCTGGTGTGGGATACTTGCACCAGCTGTCCAATCCAAGAACTGCTCTGAGGGAACAGAGCCCATTCTGCCAGTCCAGTAACAGAAAACTAATCATTCTTTGGTATGGTCAGTATATTTCTCAAGCACATTTCCCATCAATTTTCTCACATTCTTTTTGTGATGCTTAGTTATGAATTTGACAGGCTCTAAGATCAACTGGGAGATTAGCCTTTGAGCATGCCTATGAAAAATTCTCTAGGTTAAGTTAGTGACGGTGGGAAGGCACCAGTCCATAGGGTGGGTTCTGAACTGAGCAAAGAGAAGCAAGGCACTGGCATGCTTCATGCTGCCTCCTGTGGATGCACGTCATTAGCTACCTCTGGCTCCTGCACCATGATTTCCCTGCCATGATGGACTGTACCCACAGACAGGGGGCCAAAGTAAACCCCTTTTCTCTTAGATTGCTCCTGTCCGTATATTTCTATCACAGCAGCAAGAAAAGCAATACACTTGGTAACTAACCTGTCTTCCACTAGGTGGAAATGCTTAGATTAAGGGGCTGGAGGGATGGCTCCTGCCCTTTCAGTCTGAGTTCAGTTCCCACCTCATCAACTAACTGTAGCTCCTGCTCCAGGGGACCCAATGACCTCTTCTGGCCTCTGCAGCATAGCACTCACATGTACATGTACACATAGCTTAAGAAACGCTCCCTCTGAACGGTGAATTCCTGATCAGAACTTGCAACGTTTCAAATCAACTTAGTTCACTTTGCACTTCAAGGTCTGATTCTTTCCTGTGTCTCAAGTTAATTCCATCCCCTCAGATCTAGAAACATCCAGAAATCAAGAATCATCCTCAATACTTCCTCTACCCAGACTGCACATCTCAGGCATCACCACCCCAGTGTATACAGCTGCCAAGCCCCTTCTGACCCGTGCACTTCATCTTTTACCTGATCACAATCTTCACTCCCTCCTATGCTTCCCACATGCCTGTGTACACTTTTCCCACCTCCAGATTTTTTGGACAACCTGCCCGATTAACCCCTGCCTTTGCAGCACAATCAGCTTCATAGTTTGGAGAAATACTGCTGAACTGAGCTTCTTCCCCAGGTCAAGAGGACTGCACTGAATCAAAAGCACAGCTGACCTGTAGGAAACACACTAGCTATGACCTTTGGGACCAGGCCTATTCCTAACATTTGTTTATCCTATGCCCTAGCATTGTACCTGGCATGGCAGAGGATGCTCAATTAATCCTTTAATGTTTCTAAAGGCTTAGTCAAAACCATTCATAAAGAAAAAAGAAAAAACAAGGACACTGACAAGGCACAGGTAAGAGTTAAAATAATATCATAAGAAAAATTGGACCGAGATAGCATGGAATTTAAATCTCAGACAGACAGATGCCTATGTGATAGAGTAAAGAAAGTTTAGGCTGTTAATTCCAAGTCTAAGACAGAGCTGGAAAATAACTGAAACTCTCTTCCAACATTGGAATTAAGTGTCAGGAGGATGGAATGCTGTCATTCCACTATAACCAGAAACTAGTCACACTACTCAATACTGGGTCCATGGCCTGTTTAGGTTGACAGGAACCAGGCTCAGTAAGGCCTTTACAACCAGGAGGGGGCCAACGCATGGGTGCTCTTGTGCAGGAGGGAGGCTCTTGTAAGAACAGCCCAGTCTCCTCTGCTCTCTGGAAAAATCAAGCATGCAGTTCCAATCACACTTGTAATGATGGACATTTAAGAGAAGTGAGTTTGTTCAGAGATGGAAGGGAGCTCTACAGTAACAGCAGTCAACATGCAGACTAAGCTCCTTTGGAATGAATCATTACTTCTCCATCCTATCTCATAAAACAGCTGCCTCAAAAATCTGATTTCTATCTCTCAACTATCGCATACACGTAAGTGCATGTAAGTGTATGCTCTGCAACACGCAGCAAGGTTTACATTACAGAAGACTGGTAAAACTGCTATTCTATGAAGACATTGTTATTTATCTTACAGCTTTACATAGGTCTTGTCTTTGGGCACCATCACTGGAAAGGGAACCAATCATTCAAGAGGTAGAGATGGTCATGTTTCTGGTAAGGCAGGAGCACTGCAGAAGAAATTCCCTGCAGGGACTTCTCAATACCATTTCTTAGTAATGGTACCCCTGTTTTATTTGTTTAATGGTTCTGGGATTTGTACTCAGGACCTAGAGCATGCCACTCAAGCTCTCTACTTCTCCCCTGCATTACTTAATAAACTTGTAAGCTTCCTGAGGGAACTAATTTCTTGGTGCCTTAGGAAGTGAACATGAAACATAGTTTTCAAACTACGCTGACTTCTGGGGCCAACACTCACTAAAATTGCTGACCACCACTGAGAAAAGCCTACTGTTCACACAACACAGACAGCTATGCACTGTTTCAGCTGGGCCTTTTCTACAGGAGTTGACTTTGACCAACGGTGTACAAGGATGGAAGTTTGGGCCCCTGGAGACATTTAGCAATGTCTATGTTCAGTCATCTGCAGTGGAAGAGGATGAAGTGCTACTGCAACCTAGTGAGTAGAATTCAGACTGCAATCATCTCACAGTGCACAGGAAACGTCTTCAGAACAATCAATTACTCAACACCTTAAAATGGACTGAAATGAGCCGAGGTATCTGTTGAGCCAAGGACCCATTTCCCCAAACACCCCCCCCCCCTTTTTGGTTTTTCGAGACAGGGTTTCTCTGTGTAATAGCCCTGGCTATCCGAGAACTCCCTTTGTAGACCATGCTGGTCTTGAACTCAGAAATCCACCTGCCTCTGCCTCCCAAGTGCTAGGATCAAAGACATGAGCCACCACTGCCAGTCCCTGAACACCCCTTCTGGATAACTGGTCTCTATGTACATTTCTGAGAGTCTTCCTGTCCCAGTCTTTTGCTCTTACATGAAAAGTTTCCTTTTAAGCTTCAAGGTCTGTCCATGAGTACTCTTTGGGTCAGCTGACTTAAGAATTGGCTTAACAAATAGAAATTACACCCCCCCCTAAGAGTTAAGTTTTCCAGGGGGTTTAAAAACCATAGGTCAAAAAGAGTGTTAAAAAATTATCACAGAAAAACTATCTGAAAGCCAAGTGTTGTTGGTTTACTGGTAATAATGAATGCCCTAAAAAGGATGCACCTCCGAAGGAAATGATGGAAAGATCATAGTATCACACTGATTTACTTAAACACTGACTTCTTTTAAAAGTAGTTCGAAGTGGCAGTATACAGAAGAATATTTCTATTTTCAAAAGTCTGGCTGCTCTTTTGTTCTTCTAATTAATCTAAGATTCCATTCAGAGCTATACTTCTACCTCGAAAGGGAACACTTTTCAGGGTTACTTCAATTACTACTCTGTTACAATTACATGCCTTCAAAGGTTAGGCAGACTTAGTCTGAATGGTTGGTTCATTTCACCAAAATCATAACCACACCATCTTTTCAAATAACTAGGTTTCCCCCGCTAAATTACAGTGTTTCCATACACACAGATTGGCGGCAAATGGAGTGATGAACCTATGAGCCAAGGATTGCCAGTCACCACCAGAAGCCAGGAAGGAACTCTTTGCAGGCTCAGAGTGGAAGAGAGACCGGCGCAGACAGTACCTCGACTTGCGACGCCAGAACTGCACCACTTTCTGTGGTTTGAAGCCCCTGGTTCACTGGTTCTGTGTTTTCACAGCTTAGGAAATTATACACGTTAGTACTTCTGATGTGTCACAAAATATTCTCTAGAGTAGCTATTGATTGGTCATTGTTATGGTAGAAAGGAGACATCAATATGACAGTTACTCATGCTTTGCCATCACTGTGGCTGGCACTTGAAGATAATCCCCAATTTAAATTTAACTACACAGAAAACAAAGCTAAACAACTATTTTCAGAAATAAATCTTTCAATGTTTATCATATTTGATAGCAGCTTTTTTATTGGTTACAAAACCTAAGCCCATATACAAAATTAGGAACACGTTTAGATGCCTCTTTTGAAAGAACATTTTAGTCTTTTTTAAACTGAGTTTAAAAAAAAATAAAAACAATGCAATTTTAAAACACTGTTTTGAAAACTTAAAAGTGCAGCAATACACTCAGTTTCCTTTATCTACGAAATGGTGTGATTCCAATTCAAAACTGGTAAGGTCACAGCAAACGGAATCAAGCAGAGCACACAAGTCTGCACTACTTGATGCTAATGTTACTTAAAGGTTAGTTTGCACTTAAGACGCAAGAGGAAATAGGAATCATCACAGTAGAGGCCCGATTTTAA
Organism: Peromyscus nudipes; assembly: GCA_902168325.1. NCBI lineage: Eukaryota > Metazoa > Chordata > Mammalia > Rodentia > Cricetidae > Peromyscus > Peromyscus nudipes. The sequence goes on from CABHPH010094908.1 coordinate 5,650, forward strand.
TTCATCTCAATGTGTGCAAATCTGAAAAGGTAACTGTCAGTTCAGTAGGGAGAGTCCAGAAGAAACTCAACTGGAAGGGACAACTCACAATATCAAGAAGATTTGGACTTTAAGGGTTTCACCAAAGTTTGTGACCTTAATTCATTCTGACTTTGTTATTCCTACTTTTAGTGAACACTATACAGTTTCAAAATTTAGACAAGTGTTTGAACAGGATGCAGTTACCATATGAAGCTTTAACTCAAAATTTGGGTAAAGAAAAAAGGCACAATGAACTTCAACTCAATTTTATGTGCACAAGAGTTGAAAAATCTGAGCCACCTTAAAGAGAAATTGATTCTAAAATTTATAAAACCTATAAATAATCAGAGGCCAAACCACTATATTAAAACAGATTCTCTAGCAAGTAAAAATCTTGCAGTTTAAACATACGCTTGTATCCATTTTAGATACAAGACAAAACTCTTTAAAGTGGCTCCACCTTGGCAGATACATATATTTGTAATGAAGCACACCTGCTATGTGTTGTTTATCAGTGAAAACACCCCAGCTGATTCACAAAGCTCTGATGGCATCCGTCTCCTCTTCATCACAGTAAACACACCCCCCCATCTGAAAACTAACTTAGTTTAGATTTCTATCCCTTCACATCAATGCATTGGGAAATTATACCCAGTGAACAAGAGCAACAAAACCATTTCTGTGACAGCACAAATTATTTAGTTTAAAAAATTTCAAATCCATATTCATTCATTAATAACTGGGTCAGACAATTTACCAAAAGCAATGACTTTACATAGTAATACCAGACTTTGCAGAGTTAAAGATCACTGCAAATCAGGCTGAGTTAAATAACTGTAGATCATTCCTCTACACAGATCCTTGGTTTCTCTAACATGTGCGGATGCTTTGAGTGGGATCGGAATGAGCTCCCCATACTCAAGAGTGAAGTCCTGTAACACTTCTCAATAGTTGCTGGTTTGTTGCCACCACATTATCAAAAGTACTGGTTACTAAGTAAAAAATGTTTAAGACTAAATTACAGTAAACATGAAAGCTCCACAGTTTAAACCCAATATAAATCAACCATATCCAATTATCAAATTAAAACAAAAAAAAAATTAACTCCTGAAGCTGAAAGCAAGACTATCTTAAAACATCACCAATGAGTATTTTAGACCTTTTTTTTCCATTCTTGTTTTGACTTCTTTATTTATTTACGTATTTTTTGTAGTCAGGGACTCTTGCTTTCAACTTGACAGAAGTTCAAGTCTGTAACAGGTTGCAGCTCAGGTAGAGACCATGCACAGCATTTGATTATTCAAAACAGCAGGAACACACAGGCTGAAGTGAGTGGTCAAATAGGGTTTGCTGTTCTCAACAATTAGGTATAATGGCGAAAGCATTACCACTGATATCTAAAGCTCTTGCTCCAACCCTGGCTTCTGAGGCAGATAATAAACACATCAATTAATGGTAGGTGAAGTACAGTTTTAAAAAACTTATCTTTTTAATCAATAACCAAGTTTCTTGTTTTGAAGTTATTACTTTTTTGTGTGTCAGTTCCACCAATGAAAATCATTTGGCTTGTACTTTAATTCTTCACATAAGAATATGAAAATATGTTGTGGAGGACAATGATGGAGGCTCAGATCACTGCACCTCTGTAGTCTTCCAACATGAATATGCATCATACCAAAGTGTCTTGATCCACAGCGCACCTTTTTCCAAAGGAGCATCAGCCGGCAGCTGATACGCCACCACTATGGAATATTCTAACTGGAGACCGCAGTTGTCAGCATGTGGCACCAGGGGACATGGAAAAACAGGGTAGTTGAGATTGTTAGGGAGAATTCTAAAACAGTTTAGGAAATCATGCATATGCATTTACAGTCCATGTGAGAGTGACTTTTGGCAACTGCAAAGTGACTGAGACATGGCTTGCTTTAGAAGCATCAAAACGAAGAGGCAAGAGTGCTGGGAGCCTTCTGCTGCTTGCTGTCTTATCGCTTGGTGGCCTTCTGGTGGTGTTTTGTATTGAATGAAAGATGCTGCACTTAATTGACCTTAGAAATTAAATTCTTTTGTTTGAAGGTTGGCTGTTGGGTCAAAGTTGTAAGTACCTCCTTGTGTTGCTTCAGGAATGAGGCTAGGATCTTCATCAATCTATAAAAATAAAGCAGAAACTCCAAATGAATATTTTAACTGCCTAAAGATACCAAGGTAAATTAGTAACAATTTTATTAAGAAATTAAACAAATATAATTGAATACGCATTTTTCAAAAGTGCCTGGCTTAAGTTCCTGCATCTGCAGATGTACTTCACTTATCTGAATGTCATTTATAGAATTATTTCCAGTTAATAGATAAACTGTAACAAGAAATGCTTTTATAATGTTACCTTATAGTGAAGTTTTGGATAAAGTATTTAAGTGATTAATGGAGTATCTAACAGAAAACATTACAAATTTTATGTACATTAATAATAAGAGAAAAATTCTAAATAAATGGCCATTATATATAAAAATTTCGATCTACATGCACACATGTATTTTAATATATACTTACATCATCACCAGAGAAATATTGATCTATGATTTCAAATGCTAATTTATATATGTCTTCATTTTCATGTTGCTGCAAAACTTCAATTTTCTCCAAACCTGGAAAAGAAAATATAAATAATTAGGGTAATGCTAATCTGCACACTCTAATTATAGAAAAACACTATGAACCTCAGCATATGCCTTATCATCACTCAAAGATGACAGTCTAGGGGCTGGAGAGATGATTCAGCAGTTAAGAGCGCTGGCTGTTCTTCTAGAGGACCTGGGTTCAATTCCCAGCAACCACATGGTGGCTCATAACCATCTATAGTGGGATCTGATGACCTCTTCTGGAATAAAGGTGTGCATGCAGATACATAAAATAAATCTTAAAACAGTCTAAAATAACAAACAAGAACCTAACCATCAGCCCATTAATCCCTTTCTTTTTAAATATATTTGAGATTCCCTGGTCTCTGTGGCACCAGTTTGAAAAAAAAGAAAAAAAAAAAAAAAGAAAAAAAAAAAAACACCAAAACATTCCACCTGACAAAGATGTGATGGAGTTTGTTTTCGGTTGTTTGTTCTCGGTTGCACGGCAAGTTAATGCTAATACAAGATCTGAAAATCTCCCAAAATGTTTCAGTATAATCATGATATCTCCTATAGTATCTTTTGTCTTCCACTGTTTTCTGAATGTAAGTTTTTAGAACTTAGTTGGTGGAAGTTTTACACCAAAAACACTGCATTTTAAAAAGTGACTAAGGGCAGTGGTGGCGCACGCCTTTAATCCCAGCACTCGGGAGGCAGAGATAGGCTCATCTTTGTGAGTTCGAGGCCAGTCTGGTCTGCAGAGTGAGTTCTAGGACAGAGCCAGGGCTGTATGGAGAAACCTTGTCTCAGAAAAAAAAAAAGGAGGGAATAGGTTATGTTCTACAGGTACAAGGAACAGAAAAAGGAAGTTTTCAGAACACTAAGCACTGATCTCCTTTCCAGGTTTTATGAGTAGTCAAGTCTGGACTTGAACCTGAGATCCTCTGGTTCTATCAAGTGCTGCACATAGGTGTGCACACCTACTTAATTGAGAACATCTTTTATATTTCCAGTGTACCATGGACTTCATGTACCAGATGCACAAGTTTATAAACCTTAGTTTTTATCCGGGAGATCCTTTTTTTTTTTAAACACATTGAAATAGTTTACTTATAAAACATAATATACAAATCAGAAAATGGAGAAAGGGGTGTCAACAGTAGTAAATGAAAAAGGCTTTATAAGACTATATTCCATGTTGTGATTAGTACTCAAATAAAAACAAATACAGCTTTAACACTAAATAGAATTCTCTAAGTTATTCAAACTTTCTGGGTTATGAAATTGACTATGAAGATAATTTTTATCTTAAAAATAAAACATCTTACAACAAGCATGAGCATGACTAGTTAGACGACCTCCACATCAATACTATTTATATGATCTGGGACAAAACTCTCACATACCCTTTTGTTTTCACTGATCTATGATGCTATTTTATTTATTTTCTCTAAATCATAAGCTGAGTATACTATCTATTATAGTTAACAAAAATGTAAACAAACAAATCATTAAACTACAATAAAGAAACTTTTTAATGTCTGGATATTTTAGTACATAATGAACAGGCACCTTTTAAGAACAGAATTTTTAAATACATGTTTCATTATGTCCTTACCAGAAACGACAATACTTAATGACTTCAGTCCTGTTAACTTCAACACACTTTTGTAACAATCCTAAAAGCCTCTCTAACTTACAGAATTTGAACAAGACACACAATTGGGCAATCATTTCCCAAAGAAGGGTCCACCCAGATACATGGTAATATGTGTAACATAAAAATGTGTTTGCTTTGTCTAGAGTTTGAGAAATGGATTAAACAAAGCTTTTACCTACTTGAGTGGTCCACCAGGTTTTTAACATGCTTCTATACACTGTGACTTCAAGAGGAATGCTGTGGTTTGGTCCTCAGTATTGAGTTGTTGGGAGGACTTTAAGAACCATTAAGAGATGGGGCCTACTGAAGGTCCAGTGCTGGGTTCTGGCTCTTAGAAGAGTTAGTAAAGCTTCTGCAAAACCATCCTTAGTTTCATCTTACAATAGTAAGTTATTGCAAAACACTGAATCTGTCCCCGGATCTCTCTTTTATTCTCTCCCATGTGTTCTGTCCTGTTGCCCCCAGCCCTGAGGACTTCGCTAGAGGCATGAGCACTCATGCATTATACACAAATTGGAACAACCATTCCGTCTTACACTTTCACTTTCCAAAGTTCCGAGCTAAATAAAATTTCTTTTTAATAAGCACTCGGCCTCAGATATCTTTGATATGGCAGTGGAAAACAAACCAGTGTAATATTTCCTAAAATCCATCAATCTCCAGGAAAGGTGACTTCCCAACCAGTATTTCTCACTACTGTATTTTTGTGAAAATCTTTTAGTAATGCTAATATGGTGACTAAGACAAGCAAAATGCTCACTTAGTAACAATGTGCTTTCAGTAATTTTGATATACTAAGCTTGGAGGAACTAGTATTTTCGAACTCCGATGTTCAACTGCTTACCTCCACACTCTTCTATTATTTCGGCTATTGTGCTTGCTTCATCCCCAGCCATTATCAGGATGTTCTTTAGACCATCCAGAACCACCTGAACCACTTGAGAGTCTTTTACTGACAGTAAGTTACAGAATGGTGGGATTACATTCTGCTGTACAAGGTACTCAACCTAGATAATACAAAAGAAAGATTTTTATGAATGTAATTCTCTTTTCCCTCTAAAAACTGCAGTACAGAGAAGAAAACATTCAGTAACTTCTAAAAATAAGAAAGACGTGCCCTTGTTGGAATACGTAACAGTGACCAGTTAAATTTTTTCAAACTCACTTGATCTTTTCTGCCACTTATCGTTAAGTTGCTAATTGCCCAAGCAGCTTCCTTTTGTGTTCCGAAGTCCCCCTTAAGAGTAAAAACAGATTCACAAAGTAAATTCTTTATCCAAAAGTCTTGGTTGTAACAAATTAAGATAAATAATGAATTCATGATATGACTGACCTTTGCGAGCTGATGAATAATCATGGGGATTAACCCAGCATCTATCACAGCCTGAACTTGCTGCTGATTGCCTGCGGTTATATTGGAAAGGAACCACACTGCTTCCTGTAATGAGCAAAATGTGGGCCACTTTATTAGAAAAACTACCTTTAATGTTTTTTTCTCTTTAATGTTTTAAATACTTGATAACAAAAATATCTTGAGTAGTGTTAAAGTAATTGTGTCTAAAACGTGATAAGTTGTATCAAGACCTCCCTTTTTTTTAAAAAAAAAACTTATCATTTTATGTAACTCTGGTGTTTGTATACAAGTAAACAAATGTGCACATGCATGCCATGGTGCCCATGTGCAGGTCAGAAAACTTCAAACTTTGGAGATTTGGTTCTCTCTCTCCATCATGTGGTTCCAGAGATCCAATTCAGGTTGTCAGGTTCACATGGCAAGAATTTTTACCTGTGATTTAGCCAGTTCAAGCCTCACATTTAAAGAGGAAGAAAGCTTTCATCCCTAATACTGTGTGTCCACTTAACCCAGTATTGATTTAATATCTGTAAGCCTACTATAAGCTACTATAGCAGTGGTGATACAGCAGCAAATGAAACAGACTCGAGCCTTTATCCATGAGGGTACATTAGCTCCTTTTGAAAGGCAGGCTTGAAGAATGGAATTTCCAAATACTTGTCAAAATTACTTCTACTAAAGTGCTTCAGTTTATTTAAAGCATGAGGTGGGGGAGAAGGCTCAGAGGGTAGGATGCCTTCTACATAAGCGTGAGGGCCTAGGTCCTGGTGCTCAGTACCTATGTTGAGATGCATGGTGACAAGCATCTGTACACACAGCTGCAGAGAAAGCAAAACTCTAATATACTGTCAAGTACAGCCATTAGTGAAAATAGTTTGAAGGGTCCTCAAAAAGCTACCACATAATTACCATGACTCAGCAACTCCTAGCTATGTCAGAAAGGAAATTAAATCAAGGACTTAAACAGTCACTGATGTGTCAGTGTTTTCTGCAGCATTCTTCATAAGAGCCATGAGGTGAAAACAACCTCAGTGTTAATCAATAGGCAAATGTGGTCTATGCATACAAGGGAATGACTTATTCAGCCACAGAAGCAAATCAAGTCAGGGCTTGGGAGGTGGCTCAGTTGGTAAAATGCTTGCCATGCAAGCACAAGCACCTGACTAGCTCTCCACATCCAGGTAAAAGCTGGGCTCAGTGGCACGTGGCATCTATCTGTACCTGAAGCACTGGTGAGGCAGAGACAAAACGATCTGCAGGGCTCAGGTCCAACGAGAGACCGTGCTTCAAAATACAAGGTGGGAGAGTTGGAGGGTGAGCTCCATGTAAAGAGCGTGGACTGCTCTTCTCCAGAAGCAGAGCTCAGCTCCTAGTAACCATACTGGGTGCCTCCAGCTCCAGGGAGAGCTGATGCCTTTGGCCTCCACTGGCCCCTGACCTCACGCACATGCCCACCCACCCACACACAAGAGAAAGACACAGAAATAAAAATAATAAAAGTAATTTTTAAAACTACATGTAGAAAGCAACTGAAGAAGATACCTGATGTTGACTTTGGACATACACACACAGCTCTAATACAGTCTATTAAGTGAACTTAAAAAACATGCTATGTGAAACAAGCCATAAAAACTACTTAAAGCCTTAATTATCTACTACACAATTAAAAATAAATTTAAATAAATTTGAAACTCTTAAGAGAACAAATTTTTATGATCTATGAAAGAAGGTATGACACCCTAAAGTCTATTCCAATTCTGTAAGGGAGTAAATTATCTGGTTGTTTTTTTTTTTTTTTTTTTTTTTTTTTAATGCCAGTTAATTTAGTTGGAGATTTTATGGGTTTTTTTTTTTTTTTTTTTGCATACTGGTTACTAATTTAATGATACTGCTCAACCTATAAAACACATAAACAGTCCAAAATATTTTTTATTCTGTGATGATAGTAGGACTAAAGGAAACAGAATCTAAAACAATTATAAAAGATTAAGATTCACTTACAACCATTCTCTCTCAATGAGAAAACACATGGTAACAGCAACAAGGAAACTGCCACAGACAGCGGAGGAACAGTGTGTGCCTTTACCTTATTGATTTTCTCTTTCGGGTGTGACAAGAGGTTTGGGAAGTGGGACAGGACATCGCAGTTGAGAACCACCTGGGTCTGCTCGTCAGTGCCAGTCACAATGTTCCCAACTGCTCTGAGTGCTGCAGTCTACGGTAGGGGTAAAATGTGTTAAGTACGTTTATAATGAAATTGTCATTTCTGTATTTTTCATAACTCTGAGGAATGTGAGGAGCAAATGATTAACATTTATTTCATACCTACAACAAAGCCATAACCAAACTAAGCAATGACATTTAAACAACCATCTCTTGTGGAAATAGGAACTCCACAGAAAAATTATGTGAAAATTTGTTAGAAAAAAGCTTTTTAGGCCTGGCAGTAGTGGCGCACGCCTTTAATCCCAGCACTTGGGAAGCAGAGGCAGCTGATCTCTGTGAGTTCGAGACCAGCCTGGTCTACAGAGCAAGTTCAAAAACAGCCAGGACTACACAGAGGAAACCCTTTCTCAAAAAACAAAATAAAACAAAAACAAAACAAAAAAAACCAACCCCCTTCCCCCCAAAACACACATAAATAAAATAAAAAATCATAAAGTCCTATTTTTAAAACAGTTATTCTTATCAAACTGGCACCACAGATTTTAATATGGTCCTGAATCAGCACACATTTGTGTTTATCACTTAAAACAGTCCTGTTTTTCCTATATTTAATGTTATCCTGGGTCAGTATGCATTTGTAGTTAGAAAATCACTTTGGCAGAGAAGCAGGTGAGCAGACTTAACAATGCCTACCCCAGATCAGAGCAGAGTCAGAGGGTATGCAGTTGAAAGGCTACTGAAACCATCCCAGAGTCAGAGAGTTAAGGAGAGGCAGAGTGAAAGCTTAAATTAGAAGATAAACGTCCTGTGACAGAAGTGGTTGAAGGAAGAGCCTAGGCATGCAACAGAAGGAGATGAGAACCCAGGGATTCAACACAGGGGATGAAGGAGAATGTAGGCATCAGACAAGCACCAAGCTGTCTCCTAACAGGACATTAGAAGAAAAGCAATTTGTGGAGACCAGCAGTTTCATTTCTATCTGATGAAAATGACAATGGAATGCATGCAGGTCTATGTTTAATGGCTTACGTAACTGAAAACCTGAAAAATTAAGCAAATGAACAAATGTGGGTTCAGAAAATGAGCTAGGGCAATCCTGAGGTGCATGCTGTTGGACTTAACTGAAGGTTGGTTGTAGAAAGGTTGGTCATAAAAAGAAAAATCTTATATGAGAAAAAAAAATGAAAATACTTACTTGAACTTTCACTTCCTGGTGGCTCAGAAGGGGCACGAGGAAGGGTACAACCCCTGAATCAATAACCATCTGTATCTGCTCATTTCCTCCATCTGTCAAGTATGACAGAGCCCAAACAGTGTCTACAAGGATCTACAAGAAGTACAAACAGGAAAAAGGTATTCCAGGAGTTGTAATAGAAAAATAAAGACTTTTCTATATTTTATCTTGGTGGCAAAGGCATCCTTGTATATGACAGGTACAAATTTGATCTTTTTCTCAGGGCTTACCTGTGATCACCCTTCATAAACACAAGACAGAAGTCTAGGATGCTTGTTTTCCAGTTTCTGACTTTATGTATCAGATAGATAAAAATAGAAATAATGGGTTGGCAAGAAAACTTAGCAAGCAAAGAGCTTGCAAGCTAGCCTGGTGACCTGAGTTCGATCCCTGAAAGCCACATAAAGGTGGAAGGAGAGAACCAAGTAGACAAAGTTAACCTCTGACCTCCACACAGGTGCAGTGCTCATACATATACATAACACACAGACATAAAATACATAAAAATTGTTAGACAAGCAGAAAATTCTCCCTGAGTCCAAAAATAATTATGATTTATTATTCTTACAAGTATAAGGCCAAAACACAGTGCTGCTTCAAGTCTAGAAGAACCTCAAAATAATCATATATCCATTTTACTGGTTTTTAAGTATGTTTAGCAATACCATTTTTCAGACTACTAAAGTGAACAGGTTAAGGAATGACTCAAGCACTTGAACCTTGACACAGGTCCTCAAATGAAAAGCCTGAAGCACAATCACGTTGTGCTGACTGTAACGGCACACATCTGTGATGGCAATACTTGAGAAATGGAACCAGGAGGAAAAGCCACCCTCAGCTACACAGTGAGTGTGAGCAGTCTAGGCTGCACAAGACCCCAAAACTCAAATGAAGCCACATCCTCATCCATCTGAAGTTTTCAACTACGAGAACAAAACCAAACAAGGTAACAGCCTCCAAGATCTGGTGAACTGATTCAGGACACAGAGCTAGTGTGTGGTTCTCCCTGGTGTCTTCACAGCAGCCAAAGCGCCGCTCTTCCAGAGGCCTTTCTACTAACAGTCTCAAAGACATCTTGTTGCCTTAAGTTTTTAAAAGCAGCTACCTGAATTCATATATCCTTCAAGAAGGCATGCATACAAGTCAGAGGAGCAGATAAAACCACACATAATCTATACCTTTAGCATTACTAAGAATCATGAGAACACAATTTTAAATTACCTATAAGAAGAAAACACTTCAATACTAATTTGGATCTGGACTTATTCCAAGACTGTATGAGATGAAAAGAGCAAAGAGTGAGAGGGGAGGAGAGGGGAGCTATTATGCACATGTTTGAAACAGAAACTGTCAAGGAAGGCATTACAGAGATGAAAATCAGAAGGAATTCAAAAGCTATAATCAAAAGAAACCATGTAATCTAAGTGTGGTTATTGGAATACAATGGCCCCTTGTTGGCTTATTTATTTGAATGTTTAGTCATCAGGGAGTGATACTACTTTCTGAAAGATTAGGAGGTAAGGCTTTGTTGGAGTAGGCGTGACCTTGCTGGAAGAAGTGTGTCTTTGGGGGTGGGTGCTGAAGTTTCAAAAGCCCAAGCCAGGCCCAGTGTTTCTCTCTTCTCTTTGTCTCATGTATGTGGATCAAGATGCAAGCTCTCAGCTACTTCTCCAGCACCATGCCTGCCTGCATGCCACCATGCTCCCCACCATGCTGACAATGGACTAAACCTCAAAACTGTAAGCAAGCCCTAATTAAATGCTTTCTTTTATAAGAGTTGCTATGCTCATGGTGTCTCTTCACAGCAATGGAACAGTGATTAACACAGAAATTAGTACCAGGAACTGGGGTATTGCTGTGACAGGCCAGACCATGCAGCTTGTTGGCAGAATGTGGACTTTGGATTAGGAAAGCAATTGAATACTTTAAGCGGGGCTTAATAGGCCAAACTAGTAAGAGCATGAAAGACATTGGTATTGAAAGCAATGTAGATTATGACAGCCTGGCTCAAGAGGTTTCAGAAGAGAAGTAAGTGGCCTTGAGACCATTCTTGTGATATTTTGGCAAAGAATGTGGCTGTTTCCTGCCTTTCCTACCCCCCCCCCCCCACCCCCAATCTGCCTCACACTGAACTGATGAGTTTTCCATTAATGGCATTAGCAAAGGTGTTTTCAAGACAGGCTAGTATTGATTGTGTTGTGTGGTTATTAGTGGTCATTCTTATGCAGATCTATGATGAACAAGCAAGCTTAAAAAGGAGAAATAAAAAATGTGCAATTTGAAGAGAAAAGAGACACCAGGAAATGTAATGGAGTTAAGTCCAGTGCTCAAGGAGATAAAAAGTTTAAAGTCCGATGCTAAATGAGTGGTGACCTTGGGGCAAGACCCTACCCGGCTAAGCTTCCAACTTGTACAAGGAATTAAAGAAAACCTTAAGAAGTGAAGGAAACCACTGAAAACAGAAAGCTGATGCAAATGTAACTAGACAAGGGGGACAAGCTCCAGCCCCAACAAGCAGCAGAACTTGGCAGCTTTGGCCATGTGGTTCTGGCTTTAGTATCAAGGATGCAAAAGATGGGTTGTGGAATCTCCCTCCCTGACTAAGGAAAGCTGCTGAAGCCAAGTGTGTGTCAAAGGTATTCCTGCGTGGAGGCCATTGTGTGAAGCTATGAAGGTGAAGCTTGGTTTACCTTGGAGACCTCGAGATGTTGGAGATGTCAGAGGCATGGGATACATGCCAAGGAAAACTGCAGACTGGGTGTGGAACCAGCTCAAGGGAATGAAAGAATGTTATAGTCAACAAAGCTGGAAGGAGTTGGAGATCTGAAGAGCACTTTGACATCAGACACAGAAATGCAGAATTTGGAGTTTGCTCTGCTGGTTTTCATTCTTATTTTGGTACAGTATTTCTTCACTATGCTCCTTTTCCTCCCTTTTGGAAAGGTAATATATATTCTGTGCCATTGCATGTTGTAAGTATGGGATCTGCACCCCCCCCCCACTCCTTTTTTGTTTGTCAAGACAGGGTTTCTCTGTGTTGTGTTGCCCTGGCTGTCCTGGAACTAGCTCTGTAGACCAAGCTAGCTTCGAACTCAGAGCTCCACCTGCCTCTGCCTCCTGAGTGCTGGGATTAAAGGCGTGCACCACCACTGTGTACCTGAACTTTTGACTTTTAAACAGTGTTGAGACTGTTATGAACGATGGGACTTTTGAAGCTGGATTGAACGCATTTTCACATTATGATATGGCTACAAGCCTATGGGAGCCAGAGAGTGGACTGTGATGGTTTAAATAAGAATGCCCTCCCCTCTAATAAGCTCATATATTTGAATGCTTAGTCATCAGGTAGTGGCAATAGTTTTGAAGGATTAGGTAGTATGGCCTTGTTGGAATGGGTGTGGCCTTATTGGAGGAGCCATGTCACTGAGGGTGGGCTTTGGGGTTTCAAAAGCCTAAGCCAGGCTCAGTATCTCTCTTATACTGCTACTGAGGATTCGGATGTAGAACTCTCAGCTACTTCTCCAGCACCATGTCTGCCTGCATGCCACCATGCTTCCCACCATGTCGACAATGGACTGAACCTCTGAAACTGTAAGTAACCCCAATTAAATGTTTTCCTTTATAAGAGTTGCTATGGTTGTGGTGTCTCTTCACAGCAGGAGAACAATGACTAAGACATTGAATAACAATAATAACAAAAAGACTGAAAGGAACAAAGCCAAGGAGCTTGCAGCAGAACAACACAGCTGACACCTGTGTCATCCAGAGTCCCAGGAAAAAGTAAAGTTGAAAACAGCTGTGCAGCATGGCGATAGGTCTTCCAAACCAAAGTACCTGGAGCAGCAGTTTAGTAAAAAATGCCTTCAGTGGCACTCAACACGTGGAGTTTAGTAAAGCACAGCTCTGTGAGAAGAGTGTGTGTGCAAGCGTGTCTGTGTGTGAAGTTATTATTTGTATTGAGCAAAACTTTTTGATCTTGGGGAGTCTGAGTGCAAATTTGATGCACAACTATTACAGTGAGAAACATTTTCTTGGTCTACGGAAGATCATTAATGTTTGATGACCATATAAGTTCTAACAGTAGACTGTTTTATGTGTAGGTATTATTGTTAAACACAGGGATTGTTTTCAGACACAGAAATTGAATCATAAGTTAGGATGGCAGTAGACATGATTATGATGATGTAGGGAAGGTCTGAAGTCCTGAAGCTGCAAATACATGGTGAGAGATTAGAACAAACTGGAGACGGGCCATCAACACACAGACTCTGCCTAGCTGTGCTAAAAAATACAGCCTTAAAATACCCTGTGGAGTCTGTGCTCACCTCATTCATACAGTCATGGAGCTCCCTAGACAGTGAACTTCTCCAGAGAAAAGTCCCTCCCGGAAGGGAGCTGAACATCAGGGTGAACACAGGGAGAGCAGGGCCCAGGGCCTTGCAGCGCTGCTCCTTGGGAGGAGCCACGTTACCCTCTCATCCATCGCAACCAAGAATCTGGTCCTCTGACCAGGTTCCCCCAAACCATCCTAAGGTGTTCGTGTTCAACTGTGAGAGCCTGATTTTGGCACCACCCTGCCTGGTGTTATTGGCTGTTGTATGCCTTGGTTCCGAGGCTGTGAGCAGAGAGCAGCCTCTGTGTTGAGGAGGTAGAAGTTAAGTACACATTTATTTTTACTGTGACTTGTTCAGCACCACATTTACAAAATGCCTTGTTTCCTTTACTATTGTTTTGAAAAGGCAGTTTAGTTAAAATTGTTTTAGTTTAATATAGAATAGTTTTATTAATTATGGCTTTATTTTGGAAAACTCTTGAGTTTTAATTCAAATGTTTGCCAAACCTTCCAAAGTAAAGTGATATTCAGAGACAGTTATTGAGACCAGATGGCTTACGGACATTTCTGGGGTATTCACATTTGAAGATTCCTTATTAATGAATGTCTGACTTAAATCTAACAAAAAACTGCAACACTGTTCTTTGTATATTTTCATTAATAAAGGGTTAACAACTTAGTTGCAGACAAATAAAATACTTAAGCTACTTATAAAAAAAAGAGTAGAGTTGAAGAAAAATGTGCATAATGGTGGGAAATACCCCCAAACGTGCAAATGACTGCAGTCTACAGATGCAAAGACAGAGATGAAACAAAGAGAATAAGCCCAACAATCACTGCACAGGTAAAGGAGTACAAAGCAAAGATATTTAAAAAGAAGGAAGTATACAGATGGCTACTAGAACAAAGCATAAATTATATAAAATGATTACAGAATTAAAATTAAACTCTTCTTTGTTGTGTTGGGGTTGAACAGAGCCTTGTACATACAAGGCAAGCACTTTACCACTATGCAATGACGTCCTGCGTAGAGCCCTTCATTAGCTTTTTAAATGAAAACTAACTACAATCTATATAAGATATATCTAAAATAAAGTTTTTAAACCACCAAATAAACAAGAAAAAGAAAGTAGAGGTTGCAGTTCTCTAAATTTAGCTGAAAACAAATGCAAAAGACACATTATGACATTAAATTAATGAAGATGCAATAGTTATAAACATCTATTCATCAAATAGCACTGCAATTGCCATTATAAAATAGATAATATACAAGAAAAATAAATCAAAAAACAAACAGCAGGAGAGGTTTGTTCTGTTACTGCTTTGTTTGTTTTCTTTTTTTGGTTTCTAAAGACAGGGTTTTCCGTCTAACCACTGTGGATGTCCTACAACTCTCTGTAGTCCTGTCTGGCCTCAAACTCAAGAGATCCGCCTGCTTCTGCCTCCCGAGTGCGGGAATGAAAGGCGTGTAGCATCCACCACTGCCCTGCCTCTGTTACTGTTTTGTTAAACAGGGTCTCTGAGGCTGGCCTTTTATATTCCTGATCCACTTCCCATCACCTCCCAAGGTTGATATTATAGGCAATCACCACCAACACCCACAATTAAGAACTTCCACCACACTACTTTCAGTAACCAGGAGATCAAACCAACAAAAAGCAACAACAGCAACAGCAGCAGATCTGTAATGTACACTAAACTTTCTATCCTGGTGATTTCTAACCTGTATCCTTTTGATGTAATGACAAGCATGAGTGTAAACAGCTTTCTGAGTCATGAGTCATTCTACTAAATCATCCAATGGGAAGTGGTCTTTGCGACCCCCCAAGTCACCTGTCACTAAATACTAAGTCTTGGCACATGGTCTGCTAAAATTGTTAACTTTCCTTTATATTACTAGTAAAAGAGGTTAGGTTGGTGTCGGAAGTTAATGTGACACTGCACTATCCATGAACACATTTAAAACAGGCAAGAAAGCTGGACACTCCAGAATTACAATTGCAAATGAACTTTCAGCAACACAACAGGTAAGAAGCAAACATACTAACTGGCCCTCTAGACTCCCCTGTGACCCTCCACAGCAGGTGCAGCTGGATTTCTAATGCCTCACAACCGTCTACTAAAGGTACAAAGTCACCTGACTGTTTCCATAACCCCGCCTACCCTCCCTCACTCTCTTTAGCTGTCATCTCATCCATCTTTAGTCCTGTGACCTCAAGCTTCTCTTGCTGATGTTTGTGTTGTCATAGCCATCCTAAAATCCAAGTCAGAAAGCTGGTACTCCTGACTTCTTTCCCTCACCACACATATCAAATCCAGCAAACGGTCAACCTAAGCATATCTAAAGTCGTCCACACTTTCTTATTTCCTAATCCTTAGCTCTAGCATTGGCTAATTTTCTCCTGTGTCTACCAAAAATGTATCTGCCTTCTTAACTCTATCATCTCCCCTAAAATCTACTTTCCTTACAAAGTATGAGTCAGGAAGACAGAATATAATTTCGACCACTTATTCCTAACTTTGCTATCACCAATATAAAAAGGCTATGTGAGCTTTATTATTTTATCCAAGGCCCTGTATGATCTACAATCTGTCTGACCACTGCCTTATCCAATTCAAATCTTATGTATCTATTGCTCTGACTTAAAAGGAAAAAAAGAAATAGTGGGTTCATGAAAGGAGTCAACATAAGACTACCTTTCAGAATGAGTTTCACTAATTAGGAAAGAACAAGAAAGCCTCACAACCACAAATGGGGGTGGGGTGTGTACATGCCCGGGCCTTGAAGTGGAAATATATTAGAAGAGACAGAGCATGGGCAATCATGATGGGACCTTGAACAAAGAGCCTCCCCTTCAATTCCCAAAGGAGTCTCAGCAGAAGAGTTAAAGGATATAAGAAGTATGACAAGGGTTCCAAAGCAAAGAGCCTTAAAAAAATCCTCAGAACAAAGGGAGATTCTGATTCTTACAGGTTGCCAGAGGGGCAGGCAGACTTCCTATCATATGACCCAGTTTGGTGGGGCCTGTGCACAGAGGCAGGCACTAGGCAGGACCATAAGCTTCTCTTGCAGCTGCTAGTGAGGGGTGCTAAGGCCACAGCAGATTGCTTTCTTATCAGCTTTCCACTGGGGTGGTGGATAGGGGGTGCAGAGGACTTGCTTTCCCGCCTAGCCTGAGACATAGCAGATGTCTGTCAGTCCTTTGTTCTAAGGGGTGGACAGCAGAGGGGTGTGACCTGATTGGGAGGGGGGGGTGAGCCACAGGGTCTGTGATCTTAACATTGTTACACTTACACTGCTTTGTCAGTTCTCCATTCCTTGCCTAAAAACTTCAAACACAAGGAACTCCTTCGGGCTGAATTTTAGCACTTTCTAAAATACAGCCTTGCCTATGAAATCTCATTCAATACCCATGTTTTCATCAGTCCCTCATAATCTGCAATCTTCAATCTATGCTGGAAAATACCCTCACAGGAAAAGTTCTGTAATTCTGGTCACTTTCCTTAGCTGTGCCTGTTCACGCTTTCATCAACTTCAAGTTATTATAAGTAAATAACTCTGCCTTTGTAAAATTTCCCTGCTACAAGTTTTCTCAGCTGGCTGTTACACATATGAATGTTTCACTTATCTATCAGAAAACCTTCTATAGGCCTCACTCATTACAAGGCAAAGCCCAAAGTTTTTAAACATAGGACTCAAGATTGCAGATGAACTCCACTTCAAGCTTGAGTCACTCACTGTCTATTGTACTCTCTAAAACCTCAGTGTATTCAAGTTCTCAATACCCTTCCTGTGTTCCTGAAATGAGGCTCAAACTGACAAAACAACAACAAACAAACAAATAAAAACAACAAACCACTCAAGCTAACTCTACGACTTCAGACAGAAATATCGTGTCATAGGACTTTTTATAAACTAAATGGATTGACATATGGCAAGTGTATAAAACAGTGTTCCACACATTTTAAACCAAAGATAGATGTCATCATGACCATTCTTGCCACCATTTCCTTGTATTTATAATGCTATAAGTACTTTGTTTTGTTGTGGGTTTTGCTTTCTTTTGACAAGATCTCATGTAACTCAGGCTGGCTTTGAACTCCTGATCCTTCTCCTCTGCTTCCCAGGTGCTAGGATTATAGGTATATACCACCACCACACCTGGCTCTTATAATATTCATTTCAAATGTTACTTCCTTGGTGTTATTTTTGCATTTGCCAAATAAAATTAAATGGACTTCCATAGTCAGCACTTTGGTTATTTCTCTATTATACTTTGTTTATTTTTACATCACATTGTATGTTTGTGAGATCATGGTATAGGCCATGGATCTGGCTTTACTTCTGTCATGGCAATTAGTTTTGTATGACCATAGTGGTTCATAAAATTTTACCATTTTATAAATATTTATACTTTAAAAAAACACAATAGCAGCCCCCCCCATTTGTGGGGACAAGTTATAATACCCCACATGGATGCCTGAGACAGCACAGCATATCTATACATATACATACATAGATGTGTATGTGTTTTCTTATACATACATATCAGATAGTTTAATTAGCAAATGAGGCAGATAAAGAAATTAAAAATTAATGATAAAATAGAGCAACAATAGCCATATACTATAAAATTATTTAAAATATATTAATAATTTATTCTGAAGTTTTTCATTTAACATTTTAAGACCAAAACTTTGGAAAGTGAACACAGAGAGAGACCTCTGTCTTTAATCACTTCACAAATCAACAAATCAGCACATTTGCCGACAGAAAGATTAAAAACAAAAATTATATCAATCTGATTTAAACTTACTCTCATTCTCCAAAACCACAGAAAGAGAGAGAGAGAGAGACAGACAGACAGACAGACAGACACACACACACACACACACACACACACACACACACACGGATGGACGGCCGGACAGACAGACAGACTCTACTCTAGCACTCATTTAAAAACCGCTTCTGGCCGGGCGTTGGTGGCGCATGCCTTTAATCCCAGCACTCGGGAGGCAGAGGCAGATCTCTGTGAGTTCGAGGCCAGCCTGGGCTACCAAGTGAGCTCCAGGAAAGGCGCAAAGCTACACAGAGAAACCCTGTCTCGAAAAAACCAAAAAAAAAAAAAAAAAAAAAAAAACCGCTTCTGGTTCCATCAAGAGACAAATCACACACTGACAACACCCCTTTACTCACATTTATGTCCGTATGGTATATGAGGACACACAAAGCTGGCAAAATCTGAGGAAAGAAGATAAATAGTAACACTAGTTGATGGACATGTCTTTATAAAAACAAATTGTGACACAAAAAGCAGTAACTACTTAAAACACAATGTGAAATTTGTTTGAATATCTATTTTAATAAATTCAATCTGAAAAATAAAAAAGTATATTTCAAATGTCTAATTAAAAGATCCAAATAAATCTGACCAAGATTAATACTCCTTTAAAAGAAAGTCTATTATTTCCAGAGACCTTATTTGTGACATAAAATGTCAGGTGAGAAGAACGGAGATATTAGCATACGGTAATAGTCAAGAGAATTACTTTCCACAGTTATCGACTAAATTGTTATTCAATAAGCTGCTTGAGTAGAACAATAGCTTTCATCAAGAAAATGACAACCAGTACAAGGAATGAAGTTTGTCTGTTGACCCTGAGCCTAACAGCTTTTTTACAAGTCTAGAGCGACTGAAAATGGCTGCTAGGAACTCACACTAAGAACAGTGTCTTCACAAATGGTATAGACACTGAATACAGACACAGACTATAAAGATACAGTCACCAACTCTCTATACAGTCGAGCTAGATTAAAGGTTTTATAGGATTTTTAAAATTTAAAGTAGACCACATTTCTAAGAACATCAATTTTGTCAGAAATCAATGGACTGAATGCAAATTTACTCAAATTATTTGCATATTTCTTAGCATTATCCATAAGGCAATACAGCAAAACTGGCTTCTCCCTTCCCCCACTGAATTAATGTTTTCTCTTCATGAAAAAATATGCATTAAAAATGGACTGACATTCTTTTTGCTTTTGTGCAACACTCAACTTGACATACAGTATGTTATACTTAAAAACAAAAGAACCTTCATACTTTCAATGAAATCAGCATATGCTCACTATAGTCCCTGTGTATGAATAAGGCTTAAGCAGGGAAATAAACCATCTCGCCTTTACAATTCTGCATTTACCTCCTGAACTGTCTCCATAGGCGGTGGGGGGTCCTTATTCCTGCAGAGATTGACAATGACCCATGTGACGTTCCGAAGGAAGGTGATGGGAATGGAGGGGTTGATGAAGGACAGAAGAGGTTTGACAACTCCCAGTGATATGACATAATCTCTACATTGAGGACCATCACCTACAGAAATGAAAATTGTATTTAAAAAAAAAATTACAGTCAGGATGAGAAAGTCTGAAATGTGTGCAATGGCTCATGTTGGGACACTGATGCTCTATGTTTCCTCACCATTGGTCAGACACCAAGCGTTGCTTTCCACGGTTTTGATTTGAGGAACACAAATTTAACCACTACTGACACAAATTACATATTCCTTTTACACTTAAGAACCACCTTACAAATGTTTATGAATACAGTCAACTCACATGAAATTCAGAGGAAACATAGTGTATAATGGCTATGCCAATGTAGGAAAAAAGTTAATTTAAGATTCTCAAGTCAAGTCTTTTCAAACCTAAATTCAGCTTACCTATAATGTTTCCCAAAGCCCACACCGCTTGTTCACAAACATTCTGATGTGGGGAATGGAGGAGTCGCAGAAAAAGTGGCACTGCATCTGTACGTAAGAAAAACTGGGTTATCTACTGTGTTCACAGATTCCAACCCAAGTAGCTCAGTAAAATATTCACAGTTCATTGCACAAATGTGGCAAGGATACACAAAAATAACTAATTTCAGTACTTTTAACCTGCTAATATTTGAGCAATAAAGCACCCAACAGAGTGCAAAGCATGCTACTATGCCATCAACTAAAAAAAGGCACGAAATCTTAAAATTTTTAAAAGATCCCATCCCAAACATATATCCTGAAACCATAATACTTATTTTCAATATAATTCTAATGCCTAATATATGATTAATCAAAACCTATTAACCATATTTACCAAATAATTTAAAATAATCACATTTCTTATTCTATCTTTATTTTTTATATGTATGGGTGTTTGGCCTACATGTATATCTGTGCATTACAAGTGTCTGTGGAGGCCAGAAGAGGGTGCCTCTAAAACTAGAGTTACAGATGACTGTGAGCTGGTGGTGTGTGTGTGTGTGTGTGTGTGTGTGTGTGCGCACGCGTGCATGTGCACACGCTGGGAATGGAACCTGGATCCCCTGGGAAAGCAGTCAGTGCTCTTAACTGTGGAAATCTCTCTACTCCCTAAATTTTACTCTATTATACCCTACACATTATCATTATATCCAACCTCAAAATAAGTTCACTTTTTCTTAAACTTTCTACTCTTGTGCTAGCTCTAGGATATTTAGCTCTATTTCTACACTACTTAGATAATGTACTTGGCCTTTTTATTAAAAAGAACTTATACTTTATAAGAATGTATCACTGTAAGTATATGCTAATTATTAGCACTTCTGCAGAATTACATGCCCGTCACTCCTCAAAGAGCTCTCCTATCTTTAGCAATCACTAACTACTTACTCTTCTAGTATTCAGCACCCCAGAACCAGGCACTCATTAAACAGCTGCCTTTTCTATTTACGTAGTTGTCGATTCTGGACATTTCAAAGAAATCACATTGAATGTGATTTTTTTATGTCTGATTTCTCTTACTTCGTGACTTTGTAGTTCACCTATGATGTCACAGGTAGCAATGCTTTATTCTTCTAGACTGTTAAATAATATCCTGTTGCATACATTTTATTGATCCATTAATAGTGGACTTCTGAGTAACTATGACTGACGTTGCTGTGAACATGTGTGTACAAGTCATTGTATGTAAGCTTCCTCTCCTCATTTCATCTAGGTGAAGAACTGGGGACACATGGCAAACTCCATGAGTAGCTTTTTTTAAGAAAAAAAAAAAAAAAAAACTAGCCGGGCGTTGGTGGCGCACGCCTTTAATCCCAGCACTCGGGAGGCAGAGGCAGGTGGATCTCTGCGAGTTCAAGGCCAGCCTGGGCTACCAAGTGAGTTCCAGGAAAAGGCGCAAAGCTACACAGAGAAACCCTGTCTCGAAAAACCAAAAAAAAAAAAAAAAAAAAAAAAAAAAAAAAAAAAACAAAAAAAAAACTAATATCCAAAACATTTATATTTCCACCACTGATAAATTCAGTTTATAATGAAAGTAAAATTCTGTAGTTAACCTTACCTCCTAGTTTCTATTAAAAACTTGCTCACTACTACAACTAGCACCAAATGAGAAAAGTTTCTAAGCTATGTTAATTTCAGCCACAAAATCACCATAGTTTATCTTAAAATAAGCAAGTTTACCAATGCACCACGTACGGTGGCACACACCTCTAATCCCAGGACTTAGGAGGCAGAGGCAGGCTGAATTTTGTGAGTTTAAGGCCAGCCTGGTCTATATAACAAGTTTCAGGTCAGCCAGGAATACACAGTGAGGACCTGTCTCACAATTAAAAAAAGAAAAAAGAACCAGGGTATGTGAGCCAGGTGTGACACCTGTAATCCCAGCACTCAGAATGCTGAAGCCGGAGTATCCTGAACTTAAGATCAGGTGGGGACTACACAAAAAGCTCAAAGACAGACCCGGCTACACACCAAGACCCTGCCCTGCCCCGCCCTGCCCCACATCCCAAAACAAGTATATGCTGTAACATGAAAGGCCTAAGCTATTCAGCATACTTACAAGGTATTAAAAACAAGACATTTCAATCCTGTTATTAGGGGATGGTCTCTACCCTGAAAGTCTATTCTTTTTCTTGGTCCAAAATAACAATTATTTTATGACAGTTTAATAATACTTATGGAAAAGAAAAAAAATCATTAAAGTAACATTAGAAACTTATACTGTAACTTTAAAATATTCTAAGATGAAATTCAGTCATTAGTATAAAACCCACTGTCACCATTAAAGAGAAAGATTTGACTTACTAGACTGTACAACAGCTTGAGTCTGTGCAGAAGTTCCTGATGCTATATTAGTTAGTGCCCAAGCAGCTTCAAACTGTAATGAAGGACTGTTAAAAATAAAATAATCCTTTTAGACATGGAACTACCACCTTAACTTACAAGCCTCAAATCTACACAATCATCCTATGTGGTCTTTCAATTTCACCTTGTTATAGTCATCACCAGCTGCCCATCTCTATCTACCTAAGCAGCTGACTGCTTCTCAAACAGTCACTACAAACCTGCCTTCTTTATGTCCACCAATAGTTGCAGCACTTAGCCAACTATGTCTCTTGACTCTTCCTTACTCAAAAACATCTAATGAATGGGTCATGACGACTTTACCTCTCGAATATTCCTTGTATATACAAAGACACCCAAGATCACTGTATGAGCCAAAGCTCTCACATCACTTCAATACAGCTGCAGCCTCCAGGCTGGTCTTAAATCTGGGACCCCCCCCCCAGTACACTACACCATTTGGGTTACATTACCAACTATAGCTATTTATAAGCCTGCATAATTCTGCAGTTAAAGTATTATAACTGAGACAATCATGGAAGACTCAACAAAGAAAGTAAAACTCAAATTCTAAATTGGATTTTAAACAGCAGGCACTGACAATCTACACTAAAAAGGATACCATAGGTGGGGTGATAATATGTATGGACGATAAGAAACAGATAAAGAAAGCTAAAGTTAAGGATGCACAAAAAAGAAACTGTGTACATGTGAATATGGGGGGGGGAGTACGGTCTGTACCTCAAATTCTAGACTTCAGAACTTGGAATTTATTCTACTGAGAAAAGGAGTAAAGCCAGGCATAGTCACACACACCTTTAATCCCAGCATTTGGGAGGCAAGTGCATCTTTGTGAATTGGAGGCTAGCCAGGGCTACACAGTGAGGACCCTGTCTCAAGGAGAGGAGGGGGGAGATAGACAGAAGAAAGGGAAGGGTAATGGAAAAAAAAGGGGGGGCGGTGAGTAAAGCCAGGTACAAGCCTGCAATTTTAGATACGAAACAAGTGGGGGGGAAGAAAACGATGGTAAGTTCACAGATTGCCTGGTCTACAGAGCCAATTCAAAGTGGCCCACCCAGGTCAATGAACAAAAAGCTAAAACAGAAGCAATGGCCAGAGATATAATCCAATGGTGGAGTACTGCCTGCCCTGTATGAGGATCCAGTAGGGGGGTGGGAGGGTGGGGGTTAGAGTTAGAGTCAACAGCATGTAAAATGGATAAAAGACGTTAAAGACTGGTATAGGAGAGATCTATTAAAAATAAATAACATAGATGAACAGAAGAATATAATGTCAGAAAAAAAACACTGGAGTGGGCAGGCATGTAGCAAAAACAAAAAAACAAAAAACCAAAAAAAAACACAAAACAAAAAAAATGAGCCAAAAACTAGGGAAAGAAAAGAAAAATCTCTATACAAACACTGAAGAAGTAAGGAAAACAACTGATCAGATATAGCAGCAGTGCAGGTGGAAAACACTTACTACATGTCAGAAGGAGCAAACAGAAAATGAATGGACAAGAGCTGACATGATCAATTCTGGCAGAAGGCAGGGGATGAATGAGAACGTATGAAAGGCAGACTGAGAGTTAGGGGGCGTTAACAGGACGATGAGACAGGAAGCAACAAATAATACTCCTACTCCAAACTGGAAGTGGAAAGAGTTAGCAAGCTGTTAAGGACTCCTAGGAAAACACTGGAAATGGGGACCATGAATGGGAAAATGGGAAGATACAAAAAATAAAATTGCAAGGCCAAGGAAAGACTTCTAAAGGGTCTGTGGAGAAAAAGAGATAATGATATAGAAACAGCTGAATGAAGCAAGTAAACAACGCAAAATATTTTGTATAAATTATGTACATTTCCTCACAACCATCTAATTTTTATATATGGGATGCCTGAAGTTCTGGTTGGGTTCAACAACCAAGTCTAGATTTAGACGAGGGTCTGTCTATATGACTCTGAAGTCTACCATGATCTTTTACACTGTAAGACAGCTTTCCATGAGAAACCATAAAGTCATTACCTAAAGCACTGACAATTTTCTATTCATACTTGGGTGATGGCTTTGCAATTATTCATTAGGTTGTTTATATTTCGTTCTATTTTTCTGTTTGTTTCCTAGACATTCTCACACAAACCTATGCCAGAGCTGGGAACCAAGAACAAAAAGGAGCCTAAGTGGTAGATGTAAGATGGAATTTCATTTTTTAAACAGCTGGAATAAAATTAATCTTTGCTCAAACTCTGCTCTGGAAAATACATAGCAATTTTTTAAGGTGATAAGTATAGGACACATCTTAATCAAAGTATCCCTTGATCCCAAAGAGACTGAGACTTTCCAGACCTCACAGCTCCACTGATAATTCCCCTTGAGATCACTTAAGACAGTGTACTTAGCCTGCTAGCCCCTAGGAGTTTTGCCTCTTTAAATTTAATTTGCCTTTAAGAGAATGATGTAACCAACCTTACTATGCCTTGGATTGTTCATGCAATCAGCTTTTACAAACTAAGCTAATGCAAAGCTTTAATCTTAAGTTATGTACTCTTCCACACTCCTGACCCAGAATTGTGTGCGTGCGTGCGTGCGTGTGTGTGTGTGTGTGTGTGTGTGTGTGTGTGTGTGTGTGTGTGTGGTGGTAATCACTTGCTGAAAATACCAGGTTAGAAGCAACCTTACACACACAAATATTCACGTGTGTGTGTGTGTGTGTGTGTGGTGGTAATCACTTGCTGAAAATACTGACCAGGTTAGAAGCAACCTTACACACACAAATATTCACCATAACTGTTGAAAACAACCTGTGAATTCAGCTTGATCATGTGTTTGCAGTACTGTTTGCCCGTGTCAGTTGAATTCCTCATCCCTTTCCCAATGCCATGTTTACTGTGCTGACCAATACAGAGTAAAAGCCCTTTGTTAGGGACGGACACAAGGACAGGGGCAGATTCAGACCCATACAACAGGCAGATTACAGATAGGCCAGTAACCACGGCGTACATACCGATGGAAGACACAAGGAGAATAATGAAAATTCAAATTTGGGCTTACTCTTTGTCAAATTAATTTAAAAGGAAGTGGCTTTGTTTTCACTCCTTCTTGCACATCAATGCATTTTAGTGTCTACTGAGGTTATCTCAAATGCGTTAACAGACACAGGGAAGGCCCTGGATGGGGAGGGAGTAGGGCAGCTACAGTGGAAAAACAAGGTGTTCTCACATACAAAAAGCCCTTAGTGGCAGCACTTATGTATCACTATTTTTATTAAATCAACTAAAAATTTTTTGGACATTTAGCAAAATATCTTTGTTTCAGGCCGTATGTTCTAGAGGCAAAAATAGTATTTGTTTTAATGAATTCTGGAGTTCAAACCAAGTTAATTCAAACTGATGGCGTTTAATGCACATCCCCGAGAAATGTCTATACACAAATGGAAATGGGGACAGAAGTTTCTAAGATGCCAAGGACTACCCTCCCTTCTCTTCTGGGTAAGAAGAGTGCCCTCCCATGATACAGGACAACTAACCATGGCTAGAGTGGTACTAAAGATGACCCAGAGGATCAGTGATCAGTGAGACTGTTCCCAGGGTAAAGAACAGCCACATGGTTCTGGAAACCATTCATGCTGACTAGTCATGAGGCTAATCTATATATAGACTCATAAGCAAACGGTGACTCAAATACTATTTGTGATGTTTAAATACCATCAGAGAGTAAGAAAATTACATGGAAATGTATGACAATTTAAAAAAAACATAGGGCTAGGGATACTGCTCAGTGGCAGAGTACCTGCTTTAAATGCTCAAGGCCTTAGTTTTGTCTATAGTACCTCAAAACGAAAGTAAATCCAAGCTTAGTGAAAACAAATCACCACTGAACCCTTCGGTAAAATAGCAATTTTAAATTTTAAGTTAATTGAAAAAAGTGAGTAGACGGATTCAGACTTACTTATCATCCCTTTCTAGACATTTGACTAGAATCGGTAAAATCCCAGATTTTATTAGGTCATCAATTGGTGGATTTCTGTCACTGGATAACAGTTTCCTATAAAAATAAATATAAGAAATTAATTGCTGTGGCTCTCAAACTGTGAACATAAACTATGCCACCCCACTTGTGCATGGTCAGCTACAACACCCGAGGGAGGCAAGTACGAACCAGCTCTTACCTTGCTGCCTGGACAGCACTCAACTGGACTACAGGGTTATCACTTGTGGCATTCTGCAACAACAAGTGTGTATTTCAGAGATTAAAAAAAAAAACTATTTTAAATCATTTCAGGATGGTAGTATTAAATTAATAACATACCTGCAATATAGCTTCTAGTGTTACATTTTGCTTAAAAAGAAAGAAAGATAGTTCAGCAGAGAATATTAACAAAACTATTTATTAGTCTATCTGGTTATGAATTAATATGCCTTGTAATTATCATTATCTAATTTTTCTTAAATTTAAAATAATGTCCCCTGGCTATGACAAAAATATTTACAGGCACATTATAAAAAAACGAGGGTAACTTACTGCTTTAAAATCAGCATCAACATCTGAATCTTCTAAGCTTTCTTCTTGGGGAACATTTCTCTTTTTCAGTAAGTGCTCGTCTCTTTTGTTCTGAAAGGTAATAAATAAATGTTTAAGAGTCCATGAAGGCTGTTGTGAATGAAATTGTCTTTGGTGCCAGAATTAACAATGAACTGGTTTAATTCCACTGCTTGTGTATAATCCCCACTCCCAGTTCATTAAGCATCTGACCAACACCGTGAGAGGACTTGGGGTACAGTACTATGCATCAGTTTTCTTCCACCTACTGCTAACAGCTGCCTGAAATAATTTATTAAGAAGACAAGATCTTAAGGATAAATATTAAAAGGAATAGGAATTTATTAAATGTCACATGAATTAGCACCAGTTCAGACTAAACTTTTACTATCTATTACTACTTCTACTATCATTAGAATCATTATTACCAGGGGCATGAGCCACAGTGCATGTGTCGAAGAAATCAGAGAAACACTTTTGGGATTCAGTTCTCTCTTCTCCTCTTTTGGAGTCCAAGAATTGAATGAAGGTGATCAGGCTTGTGCCGTCAATACTTTTACTGACTGGCCATCTTGCCAGCCCAGATTAAACGCTTGCTACCTGAATTTTACAAACAAGAATTCTTCCCATCCTACATTTTATGGCATGTAAATTGTTTGGATTTTTTTTTTTTTTTT
>CABHPH010094917.1:0-12682 GCA_902168325.1 Peromyscus nudipes
TCATGGAAACAGGAGAAATTATATCAAGAACCATGGATACACATGCCTCTCAAACAGAGGTAACTCAGCCAGTGGAATATCTACTGGGACTGATGGATGATGACAACCCAGAAGAATGGGAGCCATGTAACCCTA
This sequence comes from Peromyscus nudipes, assembly GCA_902168325.1. Taxonomy (NCBI): domain Eukaryota; kingdom Metazoa; phylum Chordata; class Mammalia; order Rodentia; family Cricetidae; genus Peromyscus; species Peromyscus nudipes. Next base: position 136 of record CABHPH010094917.1, read on the forward strand.
TCATAGTGACACCCAGTTAGAAGTAACGCAACAGGAGTCAGATGCCTGCTTTACAAGCTTTCCAATTAAAGCACTTACTTCCAAATCACGGCTGTCTAAAATGGAGTCAACTGGGGCAGCTCTAATACCCTTCCCAACGATCAGGGAACATAATGGCCAACAGGGGGTGGGAAGAATATAAGAGCTGAGTATGGGGAGGATGTGCATCAAAAGTCGTCCCCTGGACATGGCATGGCATCACACTCACTGCAGTTGTGGCTTTCCACAACATCGGGTCTGTCAACATTTCATCATGGGTGAGCGGTGGGTCCATAAGTCCCTCTTTGAGGCTCTATAGGCAATCAACACTTGCTAGGGGACAGGTGTTTTTCTTCAGGGATACAGCCACAGATAAACTGACCTCACTCCCTGTGTTGTAGAATATTTTAAGGTGTGTTACATCCGTTTATGCTGTGGAACATTTGTTTAATGATGCAAAGATGTGTTGCATGCTTTTCTGTTGCATTTGTTTAACTCTATGAAGCTGTGTTGCTTTGCCTGTCTAAAACACTTGATGGTCTAATAAAGAGATAAATGGCCAATAGCGAGGCAGGAGAAAGGATAGGCAGGGCTGGCAGGCAGAGAGGAGAAATCTGCGAGGAAGATAAGAAAGAGCAATAGAACAAGGAGAGGAGGACACTAGGGACCAGCCACCCAGCCACACAGCCAGCCACAGAGTAAGAGTGAAAGTAAGATATACAAAAGTAAGAAAGGCAATAAGTCCAGAGGCAAAAGGTAGATGGGATAATTTAAAGTTAAGAAAAGCTGTCAAAAAACAAGCCAAGCTAAGCCCAGGCATTTATAATTAAGAATAACTCTTCATGTGTTATTTATTTGGGAGCTGGGTGATGGGCCCCCCAAAAGAGCAAAAACAACCAACAACACCACTGAGTATCATTCCATCCTCACTCAGGCAATAAACTGTAATTAAACTTAGTTGGTCCCATGAAAAAAGAAGATATGAAAATAGGAGAGACTTTAGAAGGAGGAGGGAGAGAAATAAAGTATGAAAATAGCCTCCCCCCAAATTTATTATATAAATGTATGAAAGTATAAAACAATTAAAATTGGAAAATAAAATTATAATAGAAACTGAAAAATATTTTAAACACAAAAACAAGCAAATGTTGCCTATGTGGATTCTATACTCTGGTGTGAGAGGTGACAGAGGATGCCAGCATGGTTATGCATGCCAGTTTCACCTGTCAGAATTTGACAACAAGAGACAACATTGGGAAAATGCCCACAAGCCACACTTCAGTTGGACACAGGCTTTGGTGTGCCTGCAAAGGCTGCCAGGCTGAGGAACGCACTCTGTGAATCTGAGAAGGCTCATGTGCTGCAGTGGCCAGGATGGAGGACTCAGACACACGCAGAAGGAGAAGGCTCACCCTAGTCATATGGACATTACCAAGGCAGAGATCTGGGTGAAAAGAATAGAATCATGGGGGCAACGTATCACAGGAAGTAAAGACAAATACAGCCTTAAGAATCCAGTGGAGTTAGAGGATGAGAATCAGATTTGTCCATACCAGTCCTAATCTTGGCTTTGCAAGTCACCCCAACTATGCCCTCCACTTGCTGATGGTGGATAGCATCAAGTCTTACCCCTTCCCACAGTTGGGACAGTGCCTTACACGCATGGTCATGAATACTCGGAAGCCCCTGAGTGAGCCAGAAAGCTGGGGAAGACCAGGCTGCTCTCGGCCTTCCCACCCTGGTGCCTGCTGTCAGCACTGCTGTGCACTCCACTCACTCTTCCACTCAGCTACCCCCGAATAGAGGACCTCAGAGAACACACACGGAAATTACAGGAAAACTATGTGCTCAGAACAGCCAAGAAGGCTGGCACCGGGACTCAGAGTGGCTAGCAGTTATTTGTACAAAGAATAAGTTACTAATCGGAGTGTAAGATAAAAACTTGTTTTGAGGCTCAAAACAAAGGTTAGTAACATCAACATTTTATGAGGCAATGCATTTCAAAGTTTATTCAAGCCCAGTTTGATTTCAGTTTATTGAGAAGCACTCCTCTCTCTCCTCACTGCTTTCCAAACCTCTGCTCTTCCTCCTGGGGCTTGCCTCCCATCTTGAGGCCTTCCTCTTGTGTATAACCTCTATACCTTCAGAGCACATGCTATAATTCTCCCTCTTTCCTTTATCTCTTGTTCCTACAAGTCAGCTTGAATAAAGGAGCCATTATCAGCAGGCCCACAATGGGCCCAGACATCCTCAGTCAAGATGTTCCACAGATGAAATATTGATCCATCCTCTCTGGGCAATAACACTCCATGAAAGAGCACATGGAAGTTAATGGGTTTGGCCACACAAGGTGCAGATGAGGCATTCAGCCACTCCAAGAGGCCAGGCCATGGATCATAATCAGACCCCACAACCATAAACATCAGCATTGTGTTTATTTATGGTCTACAACCAATGGTCATTGTGGGAGATACACTGAAAATTCATTTTGCAAACCAGCATCCCAGGAGGTGGGTGGGACCCTTTGGCTTCTTCGGGGAGTTCTGGGAATTAACCCTTAAGCTGCCAGCGGGCCTTAGTACTCTGTTTTCTGCAGAAGGAGACTAGGATCTGAATAAATGCCAGAGCCACTGGGTATCAAAACCCAAAGGACAGCAGAGCATCTAATCCTGCGAGAGGCACCCAGAGAGGAATCTACTCAGGATGCAGAGCCAGGGGCCTGTCAGAGCTGCCAGCATGGTACTCTGTGCTGAAAGCTTACCTGTCCCAACTACACAGACTAGAAAGGTACCAATCCAACAGTATAAAGATGAATCTGGGCAGGGCAGAGGACTAAAATCAGTACTATCCTCACAGGCACTGGTGCTCCGTGTGCCCCAGAAGGCCAGAGATGGCAAAACTAGACTTAGAGATAACAGGTGAACCCCCTAAAAGATACATTCAGATGGCAATCCCCTATGAAGCATGTCTTTTTCTGAGAGAATCCTGATGCCTGCTGTGGTGTGGATACAAAATGTTCCCAAAGCCCAATGTCAAGAGCTTGGTCCCCAAAGTGGTGCTTCTGGGAAGTGGGAAAACCTTAAAGAGTCAGTGCCTAGTGGGAGGTCCTCAGCTCTTTGGCATTGTGTCCTCAAAGCGGGCTGTGGGGATCACCCCTCTTTTTTGCTTCCTGTTTAAAATGCGCCTACTTGTTCACACACAACACCTAAAGCTTCAACCAGAGGCCAAAGAGGAAGGATTGCCTGGTGTTTGGCTTCAAACCTCCAGAGCCATGAGCTACCTCTCCTTTTGCCTGCTTTGGGTATTTTATTATAGACGATGATTTACTGACATTCCCTGGAAGATGTCCGTTCAGGACCAGTTCAGGAAGCCACAGGTCTCCAGATACTTTCATCTTCTCCTGTATCAGAAGAGCATCATCCCCATCCCAGGGGCAGCATCCACTAGCTGGGACTGATCTAAAGTCTCATGGAGTTCTTCCTGGCATTCCAGGAGTGGGATACCCTAAAAGCAAGGAGCATCCCTATATAAGTCACCTTTTCACCCCAGAAGAGACTTGGGGATCCTAGGCAGGGAAAAAGTTACCTGCAGGTGGAGGAGAAAGGACCATGACCACTGAGTGAGACCTGGGAGCCTGGCCATAGTGTACTGAGTGGTAAGAAGTGCCAAGAAGCATCACAGTATGTCTTTTGCCTCCAGAAAACTCTGGAAAGGGCCGCTTGGACCATGTGGACTGAGGTCCATGTGGTTTGCCGCTGCTGTGCCCAGCCCCCAAGGACTGCCAAGTCTCCAGTGGCCTCCACTGAAGCCTGTCATCTGAGAGAGCAGGGGCTGTGCCTTCTCCTGATGGGGCCTGACAGATGAACTGAGCAAGGGATAAGAACTCAGTTTGCATAGTGACTGCTTCTTTCCTGACAAGGTCTGTGGTCTGTGAGACATGGGACAGGTGCTACCATAGGGCATTGGAATGAAGCCATTGGCAGTTCGTTCCAAGGCCAAGACGCTGACAGGAGCTAGCAATGAGTTTAATTGGTTCTGGGTCCAGGTCACATGGTATTTCAAAATTAAACATCCTATCATACACTACCAGTCTAGTTACAGTGTCCTACTGTGTCTTGGAGGGGCTAGTGATGTGGCCTTCCTACAAATGCAAGAAGAGTCATGTTCAAGCCCAGAGCTTCCTATCTGGGAGGTGATGAGTATGCCTAGGTTCCCATGGGTGGCTGATGATGAATATTCCACACATATTTATTTGGTAAATGGAGTAGATAGGTACATGGATGGATAATTAAATACATGGATGAATATATGGTCAGATGGATGGGTGGGCAGATGGGTAGATAGAAGAATAGGTATATGAACAGATGGGTAGGTGGGTAGATGATGGGTAGGTAGGTAGATAGACAGATAGTAGATAGATAGACAGACAGACAGATAGACAGATATGAGGGAGTGGATGGATGAACGAAAGAATCAATGACTGTGTAGATATACAAGTGGGTGGATGATGGATGGATGAGTAAGTGGGTGGGTGGATGGATGCACAAGTGGATGTAGAAATGTGTGGGCAGGTAGATGGATGGATGGATGGATGGATGGATGGATGGATGGATGGATGGATGGATGGATTACTGAGTAGATCCTTGAGTCTGAAGTTTACCAGAACATTGGTCCACAAATACCATTCCTCTCCTGTTTCCTATCTAAATATACCACACACACACACACACACACACACACACACACACACACACACTGATTGAGATTAGGTCACTGTCATGGCCATACCAATATATCTGATGTCCCAATGACAGAGAAGATACACATACAAAAGTAGGGATAGAATCTACAGGAGGGTCAGGGCCTGAGCAGATTCTCCCTCCCACCTCAACAGGGACTAGCCTTCCCCTCACCTCCATCTTGGTCTTCCAGTCTCCATCATTAGGACAAACATTTTTTTCTGTGATTTAGAAGTTACTGGGCCTGTGGTCTTTGTCAGAGTGACCCAACTAAGACAGGGTAAGAATGGATGGGTATGAATGAATCAAAATGGACTGCAAATTAATCACTATTGAGGCTGGTTGATGAGCCACACATAGGGCTCAATCCACACCTTCTGCTTGATGCTGTGGGCTGAGCTATCCCTCAAGAATCCACTGGGTTCTGACCCATCTGGACATGGACCTGTGAGGAACTGAATAAGATTAAGTGGAATTCTTCAGGTGGATCTGACCAGCTGTGTCCTCTTTCATCCTGCAGACTTGCTGGTTCCTCCTGACGGGATGGGGGGCTACAGAGAATGGGAACTGGGTTCAGGAAGCCAACTGCTCTGTGGACTAGCCCATGGCTCTCCTGAGTTCCACGCAGTGAGCCTTGAATGAATTTACCATCCATTTCATCCTTCCCATGGAAGTCCTGGTCCCTCCTGTCCTGGCCTTGCTGTGTCAATATCCTGATGACAGTGGTAAGAAGACCAAGGAGAACCAGTGACTCCTACTTGTCAAGTGGGAGGAGAAGTCCTTCGGGGATCCCTGTACTCACAGAGTCTCCAGCCTTTCTGTGACTACCATTTTAAAGTTGGACACAAAACAGGCCATTTTTAAAATTAATTTTTAATAATGTGTAATAATCTGAGTGGTTCTGGTCTGTGTGCAGAATTAGAATTCCTCTGATAGAAAGGGAATATTTGTGCAGAGTTTTATGAGCAAAATTGACCTGAGGCTTCCTGAGGCTGATTGAGAAATCACAGACAACTTAACCCTTTCCTGCCTGGTTCCCCATTTCCCAAAGAGAGTGTCAAGTAACTTTGCTTTTATTGTACAGACAAAGGCTGAAGTGGACAATCTTCCAGATATTATAAAAAGAGCTGTGATATTGAATATAGACCAGACTTTAAAACTTCCAGAGACCATAGATCACCAGTGAAAAATTTTCTCCACAAGCAGGAAGAGGTGAGTGGCCTCCCAGCAGCACTGAGTGGACAGAGTTTCCTGGTGCTAACAATGAGTAGGAACCAAGTCTGCTTCTTCCTACAGGTGCACAGGCCACAAGTGTTGGCAAGAACATGTATATCCCTCTCAAATAAAGACCTTGGAGAGATTACCATGGATTGATGAAGCTCTCTCCAACTCTAAGCCACCCAGCCATGGCACCCCAGTACTTGTCCACATCTGTCTCCCCTGCACTCTAGAAGATGTACCATGGATGGCCTATCAATTACTGATAAGAACATTCATTAATGATGTCAAATGTTCCAGGAGTCCTTATGCTACACCTGGGGGTACAGCTTGGTGTCAGAAATTTTCTAGGCTGTCAGGCTCTAGGTTCTAGCCCCTGAACTGGGAATAAAATAATAAAATAAAAACTAAGAATTGGAGCTGGGAGATAGCTCTGTTACTTAAGTGCTTACTGGGCATGCTGGGCAAACATGAGAACACCAGAGTTTGAATCTCAGAATCCAGGTGAAAAGGCTAGAGTAGTTGCATTGCTGAGAAACTCATGAAATCTGAGTTGGGGAAGACAGTGAGGCCAGCAAGGCACCTTGGATGCCGCCAAGCTACCTCCCTAAGATGCAGAACTGGTGATGACTCCTCGGGTAAACTGTTCTCAGGCTCTCAATTCACTCCTGTGACCATCACAAAGCAGTAACAGTCTGTCTGACCAGGCTACCCAGGCCAAGAGCCGTAGGAGGCAACCACCACTCAGAGTCTCCTGCTCACCCTGGTGTTTCAGCTGTGTTCGGAGCTCTCACCTGTTCTCCTCGGCTTTGCTTCTGAAACACCTGCACCATCAAGCAGGCTGCTTCTCCAACACAGTCAGTCAGCCTCTGCATCAGGCCCCAGGCCCCAGAGGAGCCCAGTTCATGCCACTTCTTTCTCCCCAGCTTTGTAGCAGAGTCTAGTCTGAGCCTGAGAACATGGTAGACGACCTCCAACAGAACCATTGGTGAATCTGGTGTTTAGAGTAACAAAGCAATAGGCTGCCACCACAAGGGAAGGCAGGTGCCAGGTAAAAATCATCAGCTAAGAAGACAGAGATGGCACCATCCCGGGGGCCTCTGCTCTCATTCCTAGTGAGCCTATGCCCGAGCAGCTCCATCCCACGATGGAGAAAGCTACCCAGAGCTGCAGGAATTATGGCAGGAAGAGAATGCTGGTTAGGACTGGCTGGAGGCAGAGGTGAGCTCAGAGAGGTAACAGGGTAGGAGTTCTCTTTAAATGGAGTCCATTGTCCAGACTGCAAAGGAGTGTTCTATTGGTTGATTTTGCTTTTTCTGTGACGAAGATACCCAACAAAATCAATTTAAGGAATGAGGGCTTATTACAGTTTGAAGATATGTCATGGGAGGATATTCATGGTTCAAGGCAGCTGGCAACACTGTAGCCACAGTCAGGAAACAGAGAGATGGATGATGATGCTCTGATCATTTCCTCCTTTTCATTTGGTTCAGGACCTCAGCCTGTGAAATGGCGCCCTCTGCGTTCAGGGCTCATCTTCCAACGTCAACCAACCCAATCTAGAATCTCTAGAGGTGTGTGTCAATATTAATCATTACGGGTAGGAAATGAGAGGGACTCGGTCTACCCAGGCCTTAGGTGGCTAGAAGAGTCTTCAGCAGCACAGTGGGCATGTGGGACCAAGCTGCCCACCTTGCGGATGTATGACCTTCAGTGTAGAAGCAGCGGTGGGCAGCTCTGCAAGAGGCAGCTGGGATGTCCTCCTGCAGCCCTCAGGAACCTCTCAGCTTTGACCTTGCCATTGGTTAGATCTGACTGGAGGTAACTTCTTAGGTGCCTGGTGGATGCAGGACTTGGAGGAGTCAGAGTTTGAGCAGGTGGAGGGTAGCCGGCCTGTCAAGGGTCAACCAGAGTCTTTGAAATAGTTGTTGAGAAGGTTTCATTATCATTAATTAAAAAAAAAAGTTAAGTAAAAATATAAGAGGCTCAAATAATCCCGGCATGAGAGAAGAGCCGTCCGAGGTAACTCTAATAGCACCGTGAACAGGCAATGAAAATGGACCTCAGGAGATCCAAGCCCAACTAAGCTTTACCCACACAGCTGTGTCTCACACACTCTGATACACACACACACACACACACACACACACACACACACACACATCTGTCTCCCAGTGCACTCATCTTTACATGAAGCCATAGATTTCACAGGAATAGGCTGACTCAAACTATTTAAAAGGTCACTCGTGCTGTGCATGGCCTTGATAGGCTGTGCTTTCTTTAAACCCATTTACAGACATATGCTAAAGGTAACAAAGTCTAACAGAGCAACGTGTATTGCTGCCAGAATGTTACTGCCCCACATCCGAGGCAGTTGTCCCTGTAAGCTTGACAGTGTGTTTTGAATTCTGGGCTGGATGTGGCTCTGGAGGATCCAAATTCCCAGAATAGGCAAGTCTCTTAATGGCTAAGGAAAGCTGCTTGCCTAGATCCAGATTTCCCAGACTGCAGCCGTAACGCTTTGTATCGTTAAAAATGAAATGGTCCACCAGCCTGGTGGTGCACACCTTTAATCCAAGAACTTTTGAGGCGGAGGCAAGCAGATCTCTGTAAGTCTCATCCTGGCCTACATCATGAGTTCCAGGCCAGCCAGAGCTAAATAAGGAGACCCAGGAGAGAGAGAGAGAGAGAGAGAGAGAGAGAGAGAGAGAGAGAGAGAGAGCTTTAACCACAATGAAATGAAACAAGGCCACAGAAGCAAACTGCTGTCTGCATTCGACCCTGCAAAGTATGAACACTAAACGGACGGGATGCTTGCACATGTATTTTAATTAAAATGTTCAGCTAAACCTTTACTTACAGTATCAATTTATTAATTACAGTGAGAGGGAGGAAATTTTCTTAAGAATAGAACTCCTCTAATTTCAAAGGGCCCAGACAGAGGTGGGCTGCTGACAGGACACAGGATCCAAGTACTTCACCAAAAGGAGGAAGCGCAAATGCAGAACCAACAGCATTTACTTCTCACAGCCTCCAATTGCACTATTGCCGCTCTGAGCTTTCCCGACGAGGGGAATTCCAGATTCCTGGAGTCCAGGTGTCCTCAACCTCCCTGCCAGCAGAGTGCATTCGTCCTTCTTCTGCTACACCCCTTGGCTGCCCTACCCTCACTTCTTGGAGAGCAGAGCAAGGAAGTCTTCCCTCCTTCCCAGTGCAGCTAGCCAGTGACTTAAGTGTGGGTCCCTGAGGAGAAGATGGCGGCAGGCTCCAGGAGGATGTGTGGGACAGAGCCACCTGCTGGCTGGGCTGGAAGTACTGCTGCCAGCCCTGGTGCTCAAGAATCAAGAAGGTTCAGCACTTGGAATTTGCCCTGGCCTGGGGTGGTATATGTGCATACACAGGTGTGAAGCTGTGCAGGTGAATTCCAGGTATAGTCCTGCCAGACCCGATCTGCAGCCTGTTTTCTGGAGCCAGCACACCAGCCACAGATAGAATCTACTCAGAAGGGAGAGGGCCATCATGGGGCACTGGGACCCTGTTTTTTGGTTCTATGGTTTGGTGTTTTAGGGTGTCATCTATGCATTTAGGATGAGCCACAAAGGCTTTGAGATTATTCTGTAAGTGCAAACCTCACCCATACCCTGAAACCTTAGTCTTAGAAAAGCAAGGTAGGCAAATGTGTGTTGGGCAGCAGGGCCGGAGTCTGGCCAGGGGTGAGAGGTGATCTGCTCCAGGGCTTCCTCACTCCGACCTGCACCCCGCTTAGTCTGCTAGCGCAGAGCATGATGCAACTGTTTCCGGACATCCTTGCTGGCTTGCGCCTATCAGTCAGGTCAACAGCCCCCAGAAACAAATGTGCCTGGGGACTTTACTAGGATGGCAGATATATGTGCCCTGTGCATCTGTCCTCTGAGCTCATGAATTCCTTGTGTGAGTGGCACTTAGCTTATTTTATAATGTGGCACAGAGGTTGGATTCCAGAACCCAGTGCCAGCAATGGTTCTTTCTGCCAAATGACCAATGACATGGGCATACAGGCATGACCCGGACATAAAGGAGGGTTGTGTCTATGCCTTTTCTCAGAAGAGCATCCACAGAGGACCTCTTTAGACCTAGCTCCAGGAGGCTCCCTGGTGACAGGTGTTTCTTGCTATATGATCTACTCTACTGTTAGGTAGTAGTCCTCGTGTGTGTGTGTGTGTGTGTGTGTGTGTGTGTGTGTGTGTGTGTGTGTATGTGTGTGCATGTGTGTGTGGGGGGTTGGTTGGCGGGGGATTCCTCAGGCTTCAGAATGATCCTCCTAGTGGGATCCCTGCAGCTGCTGGCCTCCAGGATATGTGTGTACCTCAGCACTGGGCTTTTTAGGGTTCCTGGACTGGGGACCCATGCTTCTCTTCAGCAGCAGGGACCCTGGCTGCCACCTCAAGTCCAGTGGTTGGAATGTGTTCTTAGATAACATTAGGCAAAGGTTCCCAAGGAAAACTAACAACAGAACAGCTCACCACCCCACAGAGGTGCTGAGTGCTGAAAAGAGTGCCATTGGGAGCCGTCCCTAGCCCCTGAATAGACTTGTTAAGTAGCATGGCTGATGGATGCTGCGTGGGAGGGAGGCCAGGCCAGCTGAGCTGAGCAGGATGGGCCTTCCACGCTCCTTTGGAGGTGGACTGAGAGCCAAGCTCGGCCCCCTCCGGTATTTTTCTCCATTTCTGCCATGCAAAGATAATCAGGTTTATGTAAAGTATGTGTGCTCTTTTGACAGCCCTGTCCCTCATTAATTCAATCACCCCCATCCCCATTGTTCCCCGAGTGTTTGAAATGCGGATGGGGACCCGCTCCTCTAATCCTGTCAATCACTGTTAGCATTTTCCCGCAGTTGCCATGGCTGGGGCCAAAGTTCATGAAAACACAGAATGAGAGCCAACAAAACAAGAATAAAGACTTATTTGAGGTACTCTTTTTAAAGGACATCGACCATGCACAAAACATGGGAAGTGAATGTAGACAAGTTTGGACACTCTGTTCCGAGAGAGGAAAGAGGGCAGAAACAGAATTTGAAAATCAAATAGGCCCATGAAAACTTGACCCAAGAGTCTCTGGGAAAAACCCGGTGAATTGCTCCCTCGTAGAACAATGTTCTTTCTTTCGTGTGTTCTTCACGGGGACAATACCTCATATATTATAACACATGCCACCGGGGTCTTTACACTGTTGTAAGCCAGCTCAGCCCCCCGAGTGCTGATAGCGGACAACAGGAGATTGTGTGTCTGTAATGCGCTCTTTCTCTGGTCCCACTAAAAACAAGCACTGGGAAAATTATTCATGCATAGAGGCCCAACAAAGCAAGATGGAGATTTGAGATGTCACACAGTGAGATCATGTGACACCCTCAAAAAAAGGGTGGGGGGAACCAACATGCATTCACCCAGAGACATTGTTAAATTCCCATTTCATCTGCATCAACAGTCTAGCAAGCCAAGTGGCTGCCTCCTCTTGGGGCCTCTGGGGGGGGAGGGGGAAGGGCAGTGATTAGGGGTGGAGTAAAAACCTGGTAGCAATGGCCAACTTTTCTGTTCACCAAGATGTTTGATTCCCAAGTCCCTGCCTCATAGCCCATACCACCTTCTGTAGGGTACCACTGCCTCCAGTCCAGAGGCCTGGTGCCACACAGGGTTAGCGACTAAGCTGCTCCAAACCACCGCCACCTCACTGCCATGGAAATCCTGGGGCCACCTGCCCTCTCTCCTCTTGGCCACTCTGGCTCCTCTCTGCCCCCTTTGTACCTATGTCCATGTGGCTTTCCTGTCCCTGGAGTACAGACTGCTGTCACCGTCACTCCCATGTGCTCGATGGCTGTTCCTAGCTCCCACAACCCCCACAAGGAACTCTGTCCGGGCACAGTAGGGGCTCCTCTGTCTCAACTCTTGGCTCACAGCTCACCTCCTATCAAAGAACAGAGTAAGCACAGAGCCTGAACTCAGTTCTAATGCACAAGGTTGCTGATGTCTGGGGACTTTGTGTAGTGGACATTCTGTGTACACCTCCATTACCCTGTTTTTGGCAATGCTGAGGTTGGAACAAGGTCCTCTGATATGCTGGGCCTGCGCTCTGCCCACTGAGCTACATCTGCAGCATTTTCACACTCAACACTGGCAGGCTGTTTTTTAGTCTGGATTTCTCTATATCTATCTTACAGAGCTCAGAGCTCCTTGTAATAGATTCTCTGTGGGCACATTTATAATTAAATACTTTCCTCCAGTGCTGACCTCTCCACTCATCCTGGGACACTGGCTGAACCATTTCCACTCTGCACCTCCCTTCCTCCTTCTTCCTCTTCCTCTTTTTTCTTGTTCCTATTCCTCCTCCATCCTTCTCTTCCCCTCTCCATCTCTCCTCTTCTTCTTTCTTCTTCTCTTCCTCCTCCTCCTTCCTCTTCCTCTTCCTCCTCTTCTTCCATCTGCTTTTGGGGACAGTTCAGCCAGGTCTGAGTTTCCCACAACAACCAAAGAAAGGAAATATGTCAGTAACCTGGAAACACAGATGCTCTCAAAGATTTCATATCTGACTTTACAAGG